>JAWWMW010001281.1:100567-115927 GCA_035048345.1 Echeveria elegans
GAAGTAGTCATGTACTTATTTTTCTGTACAAGCTATAACAATGTGAATATGGGCATCACAGTTAGACACCAAGTATGGAGTATGATGTCTCTATCTCCTAAAGTGAAGTACCTGAGATGTGTTTGGAAACTGTCAAAGTATGTACAAACTGGCTGGCCAATCCTTTATCTACACTCTACAGAAGCCATCGTCAATCTCCTACTTGAATGAGAAGGTACCTGCCAATGAAGAACATTCTTTTAGATTATCAGAATTTCTATTGCGCAAAGACATAGGAACATTACCCCACTGGTACCAGATGCATCTAGCTCAAAAACAAATTTGATAAATATGCTCCACTGCTTACAAATAATGCTAACACATTCTTAGATTGGATCTGAAATCCACACAAATTCAACTCAAAGACATCCTGAGATGAAATTATAACCTCAAGGTGCACCTCTGTCAGTAGTCATTTTGTGTGTCCGGGTAGACTCAGAGTGGCATGTTTTTTCAGCATACCGATGAAACATTCTTAATATTTTTCAGAATATTAAGGATATCACGAGGCAACTAATTGAAATGATGGAGGAGGTCGTGTACCACTACCTACAGAAGTGGAAAGTTCATGCCTACTATTTAATCCACTATAAACAAAGTTACAGAGAAAAACCACTACAACTCACGAGGCATTCAATCTCAGTTGACAGTTGTATACTCAACTTAAGTATCCTCACTGTTAATAAATCAACTCAAGTTCTCAATATTAATGCACGTTAAAGAATTAAAGAAACTTCAACACTGTCATCCGCAATACTTATATATCAGCCACAACCTCAGTATAAACACACCTAGCAAAACTCTGCAACCTTCGGATAAGATTGAATAATTGACACAACTCAGCCTCAAAACTTACATCTAAAGAGTTTACCATTCAACTGCATTTTCACTTTCCGTAACAGTTCATCAGTCTTTCAACGTCTAAAACTCAACTATTGACAACAGCAACAATCGATCAAAGAATCACACAAATTCTCAATATTAAGCAGATAAAATGCACAAGAAACAACAGATTAATCCCTAAAACAACCAAATCCAGCACAAATCACCAAATTAGGGCACAATCACTCGCCTCAGTGCGGTTTAGTCCTCTGCTTATTATCCGTCGCCAATTTGTAAATCCAGAACGCCTGTAAACTCCAAACAAGTCAAAATCAGTCATACACGCCTCGTCTCGTAAATATCCAATCGATTCAATAATTCTCAAGAAAACCTTAATCGGCTAAGGAATGAAGTCCGTACGTACCAGAGCAAGAATGTGAACCGCAACCAAAACAACAAGAAAGATCGGCAGCGCCTTGATGATCCACGACTCGTCGATCGCCGCAGGATTCTTAGCCATCGAGAGTTTTTCGGTTAGAGCGAGAGAGGGACTGAGGGAGTGATCGTCGTGTGGTTTGGTGCTTCACTTTTCTCGAGAATCTCACACGGGTTTTGAACTGCAGTCTGCTATATATATTTTCTGTTTTTGTTTTTTGAATTAATGGAAAATGTGTATCTGGATATAAATGGGCTTTTCAAAGGGCCATCTTATGAGGCCTGTTTGACTTTTGTATACTGTTTGTTCCACTGGCAATCGGCAATTCGGCATGATGAACTGAGATTGGTTTTAAAGAAGATAGAGATCAGGTAAAAAAATATCTAAATATAAAAAATTTAAAGAGATCATAATCATAGTTGTACCTTCTAATCAATGATTGAAATTATCTAATTAATATCTATTTAATTATAATAAAAATGATTATTTAATATTTGAGGGTATTTAAGACATTTAGATCTGATTTACATGAGAATTATAAAACTCATATAGGTGACAGAAAAAATTGAACATGAAAAAGTACATCAGATTCATGAATTATGTACATCAAACAGGGGACAGAAATTTCATATCTCATCTCTTTCCGATTAGCATGATGTTGTCTCTTCAAACATAGTTTTTTTACAGTCAAAATGAGAAGAATACTTATTAAAAATATCGAACAAGCTATTAATGATTAATGTAAATATTGTATTTCTATTTGCCCCTTTTTAATTTATAAAATATTTAATATTATAATTTAATCTGAGACGTATGATGAAACAAATGAATGGACATGATTTTTTTATACTTTTTATTTTAAACACTCTTTTTATTTGATCCACTCCTATATATATATAATGCCACTGCTACGACTACAGACCTTGGAGGCTTCAGCTTAAGTGATACAGTAAGTTTCTTAGGTTTCGTTTGATTGCGGGGGAAAAAGAGAAGAAACAGAAAAAATAAAAATAAAATGAGTGAAAATGAAATGTGTGTTTGGTTGTAAAAAAAAAGGCAAAATGAGATTTTCCTTACAATTTCTCATGAAAAAAAAAATCATTTTTTGTAAAATTTTCTTTTCCTCACTTTTTTTTCCACAACCAATCGGATGGAAAGTGCTCGATTCCTACAGTGTTGGAACAGAACAGATGATCTCAACATATATCAATCAAGCAACTATATGGAGGTAATTTGAAAGAGATTTTATTTCCAAAATTTTTAAATAAAACTATATACTCCTAAGTAACACTACACTCTTAATTTTATTAATGGAATTTTATATAAAATTAAATCAATATCTTATATCAGCATGAGGCGTGGCTTCTCAATCCTCTGGACATCGTGCGTTTGCGAAATGGGGTATGAAATATGAGGTTGTGAGTGTCAGTTGGCTTTTCACAGCATTCATTCTCACGTTCACTCCCACGTCCTCCACTCCGCCATCTTCAGATCCCGTTGACACTAAACGACGTGTTCATATTTCACACTACTTATATCCCTTCTCCATAGTTCCCACTCCCAGTACTTAAAATCAGTCGAGAGAGGGGGGGACCCCACAACTGATCAAAGTGAATGTGACTGTTCGGGGGATTCAATATTTTACTGTCCCAGCCTCGTTATACTAGCGTTACCCACATTGCTAATTAAAACAGTATTAGTAGTAGTACTCATCGGAAAAAAAGTATTAGTAGTAGTAGTTTTTTTTAAAAAAATCTCTACTTCGATCCGTAATAATTCTTACATTAAGATATGAATACGGAAATTAAAAAAGTATGAAAAAAATAAAAAAAATAGATAACAATTAAAAAAGTGTATTTGTATGAAAAAAATGAATAATTTGATTAGTATTAAATGATGAATGATTGTAAAAAATAAAATAATGATGAAAGAGAAAGAATAAAAAATGCATATGACATATAAAAAAGCGTAAAAAATATTATGGGACAGTAGAAATATAGTTAAGTCACTCCTAAATTAATAATTCTGAGAAAAAATAGACTAGTATTAATTAATATTACTATTAATTTAATACGCATATTCCGCCTTTTAAAATTTATCCAATTTTTTGTTTAATATCTACGCATCTAGTTCTATTACAAAATTATGAATATTAAATTTGCATCGCTGTCATGCCATTTTTTAAATTAATTTTAGAGCCATTTAGAATTATTTCCCTTTTTCAAGATTCTATTTTCATGCTTGCAAGTTTCCAAAACAAACCAACTAAAAAATATCATAGTTTTTACCATCATCATTTTTTCCTATTATTCAAATCAGCCTTGATTCTGCACGAATATACAGTAGTAGTAATTTTAAAAAAGTCTGATCTTATCCTACTACTGCACTATTTAAAATGTGTATATAATAAAAATAGACTCGCTGTTTGATTTCAACTTTACAAATCAGCTGTAAAATTTGACGGATCCTTGCGTATTTATTTTTTGATAGAAAAATATAAGTAGTACAAATATTTCATAATATATCTAACTAATGTTAATCATATATATATTTTTAATGATACCTCCATCGATAACAACTTCACAAAGAGTGATACAAATAATTTCAAACAATTTTATTGCGACACCAACTTGATATGCACATAGTTTCCAAGTACTGTATTAGGAATTGAAAGAATGGAACACTTCCATGATTGAAGTCGTAAGAAATGAAAAACCTTCTAGACGAAAGGTAAAAATCCTTCTAATGGGATTAGGATTCGAACTCCGAAGTTTGAAAAAATATTTTTTGAAGAATTACTCAATCAATTGTATTAATATAAATAATAGTGGTTGTATTTGAAAATTTTAAAAAAATATATATAATAATTTATAAACAATCGTGGGACACAAATCCATCTACAAAATGTTAGAGTATTAGTATTAAATACTATATTGGGAGGATGGCATGGATCCCACCCCAAGAAATTTCCGTCATCGTGACTCGCTCGCGTCTTCTTCTACTTTCTTCAACTTATCTCCATCGTTGGATTATTTTAAACTGACGGTTCATACACGTCCACGCGCGTCACTTGCTGCCACGTAGGACTGTCGTGTTTGTCGCATTCTTAGATTTAATACAATTATTAAATTCCCAATTTCTCAATCGGACGGTGCATAGCGTTTCTGATGCATGGTTGAATGGATCTGAGCCGTCGATTGTAAATTAAGATATTTTTCAAGATTATGATGAACAATTAGCGGATACATTAATTACCAAAATGGGTAGAGGGGGTAAAAAATATGCAAGTTTGTGACACGTGGATGTCAATTTGCAATTTAAAAGTAGATTTGATCGTGCGGACGGAAGCACGCCATGTCGTTAGGCGAGGTGCGTGGACCGTCGGATGTGATACGATCCACGGTCAAGATACGATGCCGGTTTAGCGGATGGATCTGGACCGTAGGTCGAGTCTTGGTGGAGTGTGAAATAGCGGAGAGAGAGAGAGAGAGAAGGATTAAAGTGTGTGCGTTCTTAGAAAGAGAGACTTTAGGTTTCTAGAGAGATAGAGGGAAAGAGAAATTTGGGAGAGAAGGAGAGAGTGGATAGATAAGCTGAGGCGGAGACGAATACCGTCTTCGACGACAACGGCGGCCGCTACGACGCAAGACGTTTCTGTAGACTCTCTGGATCGCTTGGCTGCGGAAGTCTCGAGATCTGTGGATTGCTTGAGTCGGCGGCGGTGGAGTGATAGACATAGCGTTTGACCGGTAAATTATGCGTCGGGATTGGAGGCGGTAAAGGTCGAGTGTTTAGCGGATGGAACGGAGTAGAGAATCGAGGAAGGCTCCGATGGCGGCTCCCGGTGGTGTGTCGAGGAGAAGACATAGGGGGAGTAGTCTGAGAGATTCGCCTGGTTCTTTTACAGATCTAGTCTTGTTACATCCCTTTTCGATTGATAGCTGGTTTTGAATTTTTCTGAAACAGATTGGATCTGATGTTTTTTCTCAGATGACGACGGGCCGGTAGAGCTGCAGGAAACGGCGAGGCTGCGAGATCGGAAGAAGGAGCGTGAGCGAGAGAGAGAGCGGTCCAGCCGGAATAAGAGGCGGAGAGGTGATCGGTTGATAGATGCCGGTAATAGAGAGAATGAGCCTACTGATAGTACAGACGAAAGTGTAAACGATGAAGATGAAGAAGACTATGAGGATGATGGAGAAATCGGTGGTGGGAGCTTGAGGATGCCACCGCCGACTCCTGCGTCGAATTCGTCACCTTCCTTCTCGAATCACCATCAAAATCATCAACGGAAGAGTTTTCCTCAACCGAATAATTCGACGAAGATGTTCAGACCGGCATCGCCATGGAAACCTGCCGACGAAATGATCGGCGTACCTATTCCGAGAAAAGCTCGCTCAGGTGCTTGAAACGCTGAAGTTTTGTTTTTACTCCCCTCAAATCTGCTCTCTGACTCCGTTCATCGAATTCTAATCATCCACGCCAACCTATTTTGATTTTTCTGACCAGCTTCGACGAAGCGAGCACACGACTGCTGGGTATCAGGTTCCACCGGACTTATCGGCGGGGATCAACTGCATCGGCAGGCTTCAACATCACCAGCGAGGTCAAGCTTAATTTCTGCGACAGCATCCCCATTGAGAATGTCTCCTCCGTCGAACCTTTCCAGTCAGAAAAAAATGGTCCACGCTCGAATCCCTATCTCATCTTACCCAATTTCTGCTCGTTAAAGGGTTTGGACACTCAATCTTTTTTGGGTATTTTTTCAGAAGATTAGTGGATCGAACAAGCACAGAAGCGCACCCAAGGCGTCGACAACAAAGACCGCTTCATCGAACCAAGACGAAATCGAATTTGAGATCGCTGAAGTTTTATACGGGATGATGACACAACGGCCTGATGCGACTAAGGGGGAAGGTGATTTGAATGAAGCTCTGAACAAGTCGGCCAGCGACTCTAAATCTAGAGTTTCTTCGCCAGTTTCCGCGGCAGCGCCGTTGAACTCTGGGTCCTCCGCAATGGCTGCCACGGGTAAGATTTTTTTGATAACAACATTTATCTTTCCATCTTCTCAGAGGTGCTGAAAAGGGTGTTTTTGTTATCTATGATTTTTCAGTGCCGAAGAGAAAAAGGCCGAGACCAGTGAACTATGGGGATGAGAATGTTGGTTTCCCTCCTCGGGAAAGAATCATTAGGAAGTCTGATGTGGATCCTATTGTGAAAGCTGAACCAAGGTCTGCCGTTGCAGAGAAAAATTTCAAGCCAGCACCAGCAAGTGACAGAGCGTCTCCAGATCTGGTACAATCGAGGGACGAATCTATGGCAAAATCTAGTGCCCTTCAGACGGTAAACATAAGAAATACTTCACTGGAATTGGAGAATTTGAGGACGGAGCCCACTGTTGCTGGGACTAAGGATGTAAATGCCATCTTAAGTAAAAGAGATTCCCCCGTGAGCAGATTTGATGAAAATGGTGAAGAGAACAGGTGAGAATCTGACTAATATCCTCCTCTTGCCACTTCTTCCAAAATCTTTTTTTTTTCTGAAGAATTTATTCCACGTCTACTCTCAACAGTAGACAGACAGCAACAGTGTTGGAAATCAAGCAAGAAGAGATGTTCCAGATCGATTTGATGGTGGGAATTTCATTTTTTAGACCACTACTGGATGAATTTTCTGTTTGATAAGGGGCCGTCAATTTGGAACTATTCATTTTATAACTGTGGGGTGTAATTTCAGGCTCCTCCACCCGCTTCCAGATTATCCCCTGATAGGGATGGGAATGTACAATATGTTTCATCCGAGCCCAATAAATCAGTTCCTGACTTGGAAGTGTGTATTGACCGGCCACCTCCTTGATTTTACTTATGTTTTTAGCTGTTTGAACAGATTTTTGATGGTGACTTTGATATTATTTTGTGTAATGTGGACAGGAACTGAAACCTGTGGTGGTCAAGGAAGCAGCCGCTGATGACTCCAGAAATTTGGCTGATTTAGACCATAAGAGATTCAGAAGAGGTTCTGAAGTGCAGAAGGCATCTTTTAGCAAGGAGAGATCTCTTAATTTACAGCTAGCTGCTGCTGAAAAGAATGATGGAGAAAGTGGTATGGGAATTGCTAGTGCAGGCGAGCAGGAAATGCTTAACCAACATCAGCAAAGCCAGTCACAGTTACCATGGATTTCGACAGGATATGAAGCTATAGAAGATAAATCAGGTAATAAAATATGTCAGATCCTCAATTTTTGGCATCTTAGTTTTTGCTTTCTATAACTTCATAAAGAGGAACTTTTTATGCTGCAGTACCTTCTGCCAGTTCTTTGTCTTCTGCTATGTCTGTGGCTGGTTGGCAGGGTGGGCTTCCTCCTTTGGGCTATATGACTCCTCTTCAAGGTGTAGTACCTATGGAAGGAAGTACACTATCATCTGCACCTTCACAGGTGTGTAATAGTCTGGATTTCTTTTTTGATAATTTTAATGCTTCAAAGCTCATCTAATTTTCTTGATGTGATTTCATCCTTTCCAGCCTCCTCACTTGCTCTTGAATCAGCCTAGACCGAAGAGATGTGCCACCCATTGCTATATTGCTCAAAACATCTCCTGCCACCAACAGTTTCCCAGAATGAATCCCTTCTGGCCTGCTGCAGCTGGCAGTGCAGCTGCTCTCTATCGTGCAAACACTTGCAATCTCAATGTTGTGCCCCCAGTAGAGTTGCATTGTAGCACGGGTGTGAATCCAGTACCGGATAAGAGCCTAGGTGTTTTTCCAGGCAGCAACACCAGCAAAGACAAACCCTCTCAAGTCCCCAACATCCCTGACACACAAAGAAAACAAAATCTACCGCAACAGTGTGTACCATCTGGGGTTTCGGGCAATCTCTTGGTATGTCTTTCCTGTTTATTGCTGCATGTGCTTAATTCAGCCTCACTCTTTCTGATGTTTCTCCCCTCCGATTTTTCTCATTTGAAATACATGTTTTGATCTTATTCAGAGAGGCCCAGCATTTATCTTTCCTTTGAGTCAACAACAGGCTGCTGTTGCAGCTTCTGCTCTAACAACAACAATGAAGAATCTCCCTGTGGCTGGCGCATCGCCATCATTGAATCCAAATTCTGGGCAAGGAGGTGCTCCAACGGCAGCCCCTGTAACAATGAGCTTCAACTATCCGAATATGGCTAACAATGAGACACAGTATCTGGCAATTTTGCAGAACAATCCTTACCAGTTTCCGTTTCCTACACATGCTGGAGTACCGCCAGTTTACAGGGGAGCACATCCCCAGGCAATGCCCTTTTTCAGCGGAACTTTTTATTCTCCTCAAATGTTACATCCATCACAACTTCAGCAACAAGCCCAGCAGCCTGCCCATGGACATCAAGTACCACTGGATCAAAACGTGGGTATTTCCAGTGGTTCCTCATCACAGAAGCATCTTCAGGTTCACTCACAGAAGTCGCAGGGTAATGGCAGTAGCGCTGGCGGCACTGCAAACATGAAGCAAAGCTATCCCTCACCAAAAAGTCGACCATCTCATCTGCCTTTGAAACAGCACAACCAACACCTCACTGATACGGGCGGTGAAGACAGTCCATCAACAGCTGACAGTAGAGGGTCACGTTCTAATTTTGGTATGTATACTGAAGGCCTCAATTTACCCATCCATGCCCAGAACTTTGCTTTGATGTCCGCCTCTTCTGTATCTTCTGGTGGTGTTACCGCTACTACTAATAGCTTTGCTACTGGGAATCATCATAAAAATGGCAATCACACTGAGAAGAAGCTGCATCAACAACAACAGGGACTAAAAGTTGGTGCTAATTCCTTGCCTTCCCATCAAGGATTTGCAGTTTCATTTGCTTCATTAAATGGTGACGGTGGGCCTCCTGCTTTAGACATCACGTCCATGGGACAACATGCCGTACTACAAAATTTGCCGGACGCTGTGAGGCATCACAGTTACCAAGTCATGGTAGCTCAGGAAGCACAGCAAAGTAAAAAGAATTCTCGCATTGCTGAGGAAGTTAAAAAGGCAAGTAATAGCGAAGCTTCAAATATCGCAGATGAAAGGCAATCAATGGTTAGCAAAGGTGTTTTGTCAAATGTGGGGCTGTCTATTGCATTTTCAAGATCTGATATGGCAGACACGAGTCCTGGAAATAATGTCGTCGATAGCTCTTCCAGAAATCTGAAAGCTGGCTCTGGACCTGGAAGGGCCCCTGGTCCTCATCTGTCAAACTCGATGACCAACACTCAGCAGCAGCTGCCTAATCATCAATTTCAGCAGCAGAAAGCCCAATTTGTACAGCTCCATAAACAACCTCAGCAATACATTGCTTCTGCACCTAGAGGTAAAACACAATCACTGAGTAATGGAAATGTATATTCAGATCAGTTGCCTACGAATGCTGCTATGGCTGCGAAGCTAACAAGTTCGCTATCATCTTTCCAACAAAGTCATGCCCCTTTAAGTGGTGGGGGTAACAGCCCTACTCAATCTCAACAGTGGAAACATTCTGCCCGTGCTTCAGCATCGCAAGTTCCTTCACCTGTTTTGGCACCTCCAACAAACTCGGTGTCAGCGAGAAATCTTTACCAGCAGCAAAGCCATATGCAAATATCCTTTGGGGGTAGTAATCCCAAGTCATTGTCAGCAGCTCAAGGGCAACATCCTTCTATAGGACACCAGAATCCAGCTCAAATGATGGTTGGGTCTGCTGCGGCATCTATAAATAGTGGCAGCCCAAGAACTACTGCCACCGCTGGTATGCTGTCTAGCAAGGCACCTCAGGGGACTACATTATCACCATCTGCATCCTTGCAAGTAAAAAATTCGGCCATGCCTAGTAGAAGCTCATCACCTGTCTGTGCTAGAAATGTGCCTCCCGCTCTTAGCAATTCAAATATGGGTATGCCCCAAGGCAATTCTGGCAGCAAGCCTCAAATGTTTCAGCAGCAGCAGCATCATCATCATCAACAACAGATGAAACAGCAACTTTCAAAGCAGGGAATGCAACAGGCACAGTTCCCGGTTTATTTACAGACCAGTCAAGGACCAACTCCGACAAGCTTGGCAACTTCAGTAACTGCAGCAGCGCCCAACAGTAGTTATCTACAAAGACGAAGGTCGGAGGCTCAACAGCAGTCTCAAAGCCTATCTGGGTCGTCGTCAACTGGGATGCTTTCCATGTGCTCGTCTAGTATTGCAGTTACAACAGATCCCGCAAAGGCAATTGCAGATGCAGCGGCTGCTGGAAACAACATGAAGGCACCATCTAAGTAATGCTGCTTCACCCAAGCCCTCTGGTTAGTTGTTCCTGCAGAATATCAGGCCAACCTGACTGGCAGAAGCACAATACAGAAACATACAAGTGGCAAATGGCAGTGCACATGGCGATGCATCAAGCAGTTAACATTTGAAAATTGTGCACCAGATGGATTTGTCTTGGACCATTTTGAGATGGAAAAATAATTTATGAGGGGATGAGTGGTTGGGGACAAGCAAGTAAACAGTAGGGGCATGAGATGAGAAAGAGATAAAGAAGGGACCTGTAGTTGTTGACTAGATGGATGAGCGTTATAGAGATGTTTTGGGGATTCTTCAATCCTCTGGTGCGCGAGGCGTATGTTTTGACAGGTTCTTTGTCACCCCGTGCCACCAACGTAGCTCCTCCTGACTCACTTCCCTTGCATATATATAGGCTTTTATGTATATATATATGTATGCACTAGAGCTGCAAGTTAGAAAAGAATTACAGCATGTTGTATTTTCTTTTCCATTTTTGTCAGGCATAAGGTACATCCGGCAACTGTAGTTATTTTCTTTTCAACATATGTTACCTCCTCTACTCAACGCTCTAGGAAAATCACACTGGTGTATGAGTGAAAGCGAATTCAAACAAGGGTTGTGAGCCTGATAAAACCTCTCACTATGTGTTATATAAAAATGCACTTTCTGATTAAAATGTTAGTGGAGTGTGAAATTGGTATTTTACTAAAAAAAAAGTCTGTATTATGTGTGAATCGGCAATTTTTTGTCTCTGCAATTTTTTTTTTTAATGTACATTTGTTTGGTAGAGCGTTGAGCATGGGGTGATTAGGGTTGAGGGAGGAAGGACAGAAAAAAAAAAATGAGAGGGGAGTACAGAGGTTTGAACAAAGACAAAATTGCCAGTGTGAGAAGCTCACGTGTATCGACAGTTTTCTCATCTAGTCTGTTCATTCTCACCGATCTAATTAAATCGCATGACCTCAAACGCACATGTGGTCTCAATTAATCACTTCTCCTTACAATGTTATCTTTCTTCCTAAATAACAAAGTTTGAGATAGTGGTAAGATCATGACCATGGATGAAGGAAAACATATGTGACGAACCAAAATTGTCATCATCATCCTCCTTTTTTTTTTTTTGGTATTTCATAAAAGAAAAAGGCAACATATACGAAACACAAAATATTTAGGCCGACGCCCCTACCGTTCATGGACACGTCATTCAGTTTTTGGATGTTTTTCTTCGCCTTCTTCAAGCATGAAGATATTTATTCTTCTTTAACGCTAGAGCGTCGAAGCCGTGCATGCATGAAGTGATCGTCGAATTGCTATGACGTTATTTAAATGACATCATATTTTTGATAGAGTGTAGTTGAGATATTCTAAGTTGTTCTAGTACTTGTATACATCATTCTAAAAAAGTATAATTCTTTCAATTTTAAAAGTCAAATTTTCAAAATCACTTTTATAATAATAATAATATAGATTTTTACTCAAAATTATCTGCATGATCGTGATTGAGATCTCCTGCTGTTAAATCCAATTTATATGATAAGATTTAAATAACTTATCAAACAATAACCCCTATTTTTTTCGATGGGTGGTTACTAGTACAAGAACATTCATGTAGCATATCTAGCTAATTCAAAGTACATAATTATCTATTAAGGCTCAGGCTTCAATAGCATCTCCACCAATGATCTCAATGACTCGACGGCAAGAACTCCAACTCCATTGCGCAAGCAACTTCATGTAATACACAACTGTCAAGCCGGCGACGGGCAGCATAGACAACATCCACAGAGATGCAGGAGAAATAAAAGACACCTAAATGAAGACAAAAACCATTAGGTAAATATGGTGGAGGCAGGGTTTGAACCCTGAACTTTTGAGAAGTTTGTCAGACTTCTCAACCAATGGGTCACCACCCCATTGACAGTTGTATCTCATTTGATTACACAAGTCAATGGTATAAGTAGATACAAATACATATGGAAAGGTTCAACGAGTACACTCAAGTATAAAGATGATGGAGGACATCATCTTGATCGTTAAATTAAACAGATCATACTATTTAAAATAATAAATGTAAATTTAAATTTAAAATCAAAATTTATTTTTCGATTTGACATACATAATAAATCAACATGTAGCACCTAAATCATAAACATGGAAAGTACAATTGTCTTTCTTTCCTCCAAATACATGTTGTCTTTCTAAAATCCAACTCTATATATTTAAAAGTGGATTATTTTAATTTTTTGAAATTTAAAAAATACCAAACATGCAAAAAATCTAAATAATAAGCTAAAAATGTTTAAGTTTTATTTTTTATTTTTAAATAAAATGCATCATAGTACATAAAAGTGTATGTTGCAAAAAAAAAAAATTAGAAAAATATGTTTTCTATTTTTTCTAATTTTTAGATATTTTCTACAATTTTTTATTTTAAAAAAACATTAACAATTAATTGACGACATTTACGGTGGCTGATTGGATGTTTTTTGGATTGAATGCGGTGGTTTATGAGAAAAAAATATATTTGTAAGGGTAATTTACGAGAAAACTTCTAAATTTTTTTCGATGTTTGATTATACAATGAGAAACTTCTATTTGAAAGGGTGTTTTTTGTAATCAAATCTATGTTAAAATAAATTTTTCTGGAGGGGCGTCGGTAATAAAAAAAATGTAAAAGCTCTTATTATTTTGCAATAACTATTCTTATAAAAGAATAGAGAAAAAGATTAAAAATCAAACAGAAAATGATGAAATTACTCTTCATTAAACAAAAAAAATGACTAGACTATCCATTACCCCTTTCTTCACCATTAATCACAAATATACCATTAAAATTAAAGATAACGGGCCCGGTCCGGCCCATTAAATAAATCTGAAAACTGAAAATATTAAAAATATTAAATATTAAAAGGTAACATTAAAAATAAAAATTAAGCGAAAATATTTAGCATTTTTAGGTGAATTAAATGGAGATACGGAAATTTTTTTCATGTCTTCATTTGATTTTCATCAAGCTTTCCAACGTTTCTCACTGTAATTTTTTTCTTCTTATAATTACGTTTATTGAATTATTTTCATGTCTTCAATTTTTTCCTTGTCTTCATTCGATTCTCTCAAACTTTTTAACATTTTTCGCCCCACTTTGAATTTTTTATTTTTATTTTAATTAGCGAATAATGACATCTTGATTATTAATTACTGTATGAATGATAGAGGCAAAATGGGTAATATAGATTTTGCGACCCACTATTTTGTCCTGTAGTGACCCTATTCTTTTATACAATGAATGATATAAATTATGTATAAATGGAATCATGTACATATTTAATTTAAATTATACGTATGAGTTAGGCAACACCTAGAAAATTCGGTTAGGATGGAAAAACAATGATATCTTTGTGGTATGGTCAAGTCATCAAGATGCAAGATGTCTCTCCTCATTGAAAAGTTGTGGATCGGTAGACCATCTATTCAAGTTCAGGTCAGTTTATTTGATAAATATTAATTTATTAAACTATGAATGATTTCCGTAAACATGAGACGTGACAACTACCAAAACAACATATATCATCTAGTTAACACATAAAATACATCAAATGAAATTAAATATTTTAAATTTTCAACTTTCATTTTAGGTCAGTTCAATTTAAAAGAACGGACCATATACATCAACAAACATGAGCAAAGACTGAGGCAGCAGCCAACTGTGAATACCATGAAAAGTACAAGTACTATCAATAACCAACAACCGTGCATTGATATCACCGTCACGATCATCATCAAAGCCCTAATAATTGAAAAAATAAACGTGAATTCAAATTAATTATATGTGCCCATACAGTTTTTCTTTTGATAGAAAATCTTCACATCAAGACTAAATCAATCCTCTACACGATTGAAAATTGTACTGGCGCTTTCTAGAGACACTTTTGCGGTCATATATGCATGGGGACCTCATCACGCACGCACGAACGAACGAAGGAATATGCTGTATTTATTTAATTAAAGCGTGAGACGGCTTAGGGTTGAAATGATGTGTTTTGGATCACATTGAAAATGGAATATTAATTTCATCCAAAATTTAATTTTCATACACACAAATTATTCATATTACTGCCTTTTTATTATTATAGAATATTCGGGTTGCTGCTAGTTGTTCAGTAAATAAGTAAACTTTGGATTTGCATTTCATGCTGTGTACAACAAATTACAGGTTGCATATTTTATATTATGAGAAAGGTTCTGTACAAATAAGTATATTATCTGAGGATAGAAGGACATCATACACGCCGTTGAATTTAATAAATGTAAGGATTGAGATTATGTCACGTGTATGAGAAAAAATATATTAATTAATAATATTATCCATTGCATTTATTATTTCTCTCTCACACATGTCATAATGTCAATCACTACATTTATTAAATCAAACTACTGAAATTATGTTCTTATATCCCCAGTTAATATGTGATCTTCAAAGAACATTCATCTTTATATTATATAATCTATAAATTATAGGATTGTGAACCCTTTGTAACTAACCTCATCAATTCCTAAATATTAGCTAAAAATATCTTTTTTTTTAATTGAGCACATACGATTGTATGCAACACTTGATCTGATTTCCTCATATTTTATACTTATCGTCAGATGCATCTCTTATATTAATGAGAATATATTATGTTCGCATAAGATGTTTTAAGTTTGGGAGTGGATCAAATAAAAAGGGGTGTTTAAAATAAAAAGTATAAAAAGATCATGTCCATTCATTTGATTCATC
>JAWWMW010001281.1:116027-129280 GCA_035048345.1 Echeveria elegans
GAGCATACCCCTTCACCACAAGCATTGCTTTAAATTTGTCAACATCTCCCTGTTCATTGAGCTTGGTTTTATAAATCCATTTCACGTCAACCAGTGACCAAGTCAGATTTTTTTCAATCGAACTTATCTATGTATCCATCGTTTCTTTCCATTTCAAATGTTTTATGATTTCAGAGATAACCATAAAGGACAAGTTTTCTGCTTCAACTTTTGCCATATTTACCTCTGCTTCTTCATCCGATGGCTCTTCTCCATTCGTATAACCTGTAGCCCAAATTGGTGGTCTTCTCATGCTTGTTACTGTTGTTGACTTCCATCATCCTCTCCTGCATCAGAGTGAACATTTACTTCTGGTATTGTGTCTACTTCTTCTTCGTTTTCATTTTCTTCACACTCATACTCATCTTCATACTCCAGCTCCATTAACTGCTCATTTGGGTGACTCTCAACCCAATTCCATTTTTCTTCTTCTTCAAATATTACATCCCGGCTGATATGAATCTTCGTTTCTATCGGATCAAACATTTTGTAAGCTTTGACTCACAGTTATAACCGACCAGAACACACTTCACACTCTTGTCATCAAGCTTGGTTCTTTTGACATCAGAGATGTGAACGTGTCCTATGCACCCGAAAATTCTGATATGCTCTACTAATGGCTTACATCCACTCCATGCTTCTTCTATTGTCATGTCTTTCACGGTAATTGTGGAAGATCGATTCAGAACATGATTTACCCATTGTGCCGCATCAGGCTAGAAGCTCTTTGGTACATCTTAGTTTGATAAAACTGCTCTCACCATGTTCATGTCACATAGAGGTGGCAAAATGGATGGATTGGGTGGATTATAGATGGATTTTAAACGGATTGGATTTTAAATGGTCTAGACCATTTAGTCCATTTAGTGTAAACGGATTAAATGGATTGGACCATTTAATCCAATGGATTAAACAAATTAGCTTAAAATATCTTAAATGATTGCTTAAATCCATTTAGTCCAACGAATTTCATTAATTCATTTACACATAAATGTATCATTAATCCATTTATACTTGTTAATGGATTTCATTAATCCGTTTAACAAATTCTTAATGAATTTTACTAATTCATTTATCAAAATGAATTATTTTGTCACCTCTAATGTCACACGCCATCCCTTGGTGTGTTATGAACACAGAAGAATATTATCGGGTGTTATAAATCCCTTGTATTTTGTTAAAGTTCCTTTTCATTTTAAAGGGAACTTAACCTGTATCCAAAAAAAAAATCGCAACACAAAACTGAAATTAAAATTTGTTACAATCTTTTCACTCGAAGAGCGCCACAAATGATGACAATAGTAATGAAATGTAAGCAAGAAGGAAATTTCCAAATTCTCATACTCTGTTCCTATCTTCTTCTCCTAACTCTCATTCCATTCCTTGCTCTCATGTCTCATCTATTAACTCTAACACATACCTAAGAAACCTAAATGACAAAATAATTGATAAGTAATATTTTGCCATGCATTGCACTTCAAGAGCACTAGAGGTGGCAAAGTAATCCGTTTGATTAAAAAAAATTCAATGGATTAATGAAATCTAATGGATTAAATGGATTTAACTCAATCCGTTTGGACCATTTAATCCATTTACATGTATTAAATGGATTGGAACATTTAATCCATTTAAAATCGGTTAATAATCCAATTAGTCAATCCATTTTACCACCCTAAAGATCACCACAGACCAGAAGGCCTTAAGTCCATACGGTAGTAACATTTCTTATCAGAATTCTTGCACACCATTCTAAAGCACGAGCAAAGATGTAAATCGTAAATCCATGAAAAATAATGGAACATCTTTGAATCGAAAACTCATGAGACAGCCAAAATACACTCCTTGTTAGAAATAAAACTTCGGTCATAAACTTTTTTCCCATTATATCTATCATAAACCATCTTTCACGACAATACACGAGCAAGAACTGGAAAAGGAAAGAAAGAGCATAAGCGAAAATAGAAGTTGACAATAGCTAGCTATTCGTTCCTTATGTGGAGCTTAGTCATGTTTGTAAGCACAGTTATATCCATACATAAACCTTGCAGATTCATCAGTGTAAACATGAGTCTCATTCTCCAGCCTACAAAAATAAATCAAACTCGTCATCTTTGGGCATGTGCATATACCGGGTCAAGATCAATGTCGATTCCGAAGTGTCTCTGTTGAAGGCAAGGGAGGGCTTACGTATTGCGCACAGCTTTACTTAGAGTAGAAGATGATTTAAAAGTTGCCCCATCCAGATATCGAGTCACTCCTTTAATCCTTTCATTCATTCTGAAGTCCAGTGATTCGGCAGTCAAGGCGAATGGTGAGTCAGATGCCTGCATACATAGTATGCCAACCATTTTCATTATCCAATTTATTTCTAGAAAACGGAAAATAACAAAAGTAGAAAATGCAAGGTTCAAAATTATCAGCATAGGATGGAACATGAGCGGAGTAAGCGACTACATCTGTGACAACAAGTTACCAACAAGGTATATCATCAAATAATTCAGATTAAAGCTGAAAACAATTTTTATGACTCTTATTTAATAATAGTCTTACATTTGAAAACCTGCTTCAGAGTGTTGTTAATGCATGAGAAAACTTCATTGTGGCTAAATATTCCAGCTGATCCAGCCTGCAAGACCACATTTGAATCCAGCATGGTGCATGGGTTAAGATATACGTACTCCTTTAATGGTCAGAACTGAAGAACTTCCGTACGTACATTTACTTACATGTGTGACAAAAACACCAGTCGTCAGGCAAAGTTTGTTTCTCGACAGTTTCATAAAAGGATTTCGTGTAGAGTTTATAACATGGGCCTCCTTCAACCTGGTCTGCCAGGTCCCCAAAAATCACATCAAATTGCTCCTCTCTTTTTTGAAGCTCAGCCCTATAACAACAAATACAGTAATGATAACATAGCAGGAGGATGGCACGAATAAACATCCAAGAAGTGTTGCAGATGAGAACCTGGCATCATTGTTTATCAGCT
Organism: Echeveria elegans; assembly: GCA_035048345.1. Classification (NCBI taxonomy): domain Eukaryota; kingdom Viridiplantae; phylum Streptophyta; class Magnoliopsida; order Saxifragales; family Crassulaceae; genus Echeveria; species Echeveria elegans. Next base: position 119,053 of record JAWWMW010001281.1, read on the forward strand.
CAAGTCTCTCATCGTAAAAGCCTCTGTGTTGACAATAAGGTAGGACTTGCAAAATTCAACCACTTCCTATCCACATGTACCAGAACATGTCAGTTATGTATTCTAGTCCCCACGAATAAGAAGACAGCATCACAAATAAAATGAATCGGAGGCACCATGCTTCAAGCAGGTCGCTTATTCAGTTACCTCATCAATGTCACACATGACAACTGTCTGTCCGTCTCTACATTCTTGTGTCTTAGTATCTCCCTAGCTGTAGAGCCTTCACCTCCCCCCATAATGAATATGGATCTTGGACTGAAGTTAATATGTACTCAGTTAAAATAGGAGAAGAAAGGGAAATAAAAATAATGCAATCAGTTTGCATTAGAAAGAAACTGATTTTTTTTCTTCTTTTTTTCATACTTTGGGTGGAGTAGAGCAGGATGCACAAGGGATTCATGGTATATGAATTCATCGATCACTGCACTTTGCAGCTTGCCATCAATGACCAGAGCCTGCAACAAAGATAATATGAAATTAAACACGAGGTCCTTACCAAGCAGCCGGGACACATCACTTGACATGCATGTTCATACCTTCCCAAATGGCTTAGTATCCAGAAGCTGAATGTCCTGATACTGAGTAGTTCCAGTATGCAAAATGCTGCTCGTGAATGTAGTGTTTCGAATCAGTAAGAACAACATAAAGTTGATGATTGTGCCACTCGTGAATGTCTGCCTCCAACTATGTGAAATTATGGTTTATTTCAAATTCAAAACCGGCTAATCATAAGCGGTGCGCTTTATTAAATTTTTGTCCAAAATTTTAGCGATCATAGATACTGGGCGACAGCCAACTAGTACCACTTAAGATTGGCTATCATAAACAAAAAGGTAGCATTCTTTTGCTTCCTCCGATTAGTTTTACCTTTTCGTTTTGCTAGCCATGAACTAACAGTAGTTGCTATGTAACAAGTATCAAATAATCCGACTTCATATCAACCTGTAAAATTGTGTCATAGTCTGATAGCACTGCTGAACAGACATATTTATTACCTGAGTGTAACATGGAATGGAGATCGAAACTGCTAAACCTTTGTATGTCAAGTTAGGTGATACAGGTCAAGTAAACTGAATATAGTTATGTAGAATAGGTACCTCTTGAGAGCGAAACACCATCTCAGATTTTCTTCAATGTCCTCCTCATACCAGCATCTCTTCCTCTGCCCAACACCACAGCCATGGCTCCTGACATTAACTTCATTTCCATTTGGCAAATAAAGATCACCCATATTAGTTTTTGTTTGTGAAATTTAGAAAATTTTAGAAAAGTATTTTCAACGGTCAGAGGCAGTTAGTAGAGAACATCGAGTTGAGTTACAGGAGTTGGAGTGAAGAGTTGTGGATCAAATGGCAAAAATATTTATAGTAGGGAAACAATGGGATGTAGGTGGAAGGGAATATCTGAAAATGTGTATCATAATTTGAAATACAACTGTACTAAAAGTGAAAAAGCAAGTCAGAATCCTCATGGTGACAACTGTGCGGAGGAAGATTGCAACTGATGTTTCTGATTCGGCCCGCGTGGGTTCTTTGGTATTAATGCACTTATACTAACTAGTGCAGCATATTTGTTAATGGACCATGCAATAATTGAGCATGTCAATTGCCAGGTCCTACTTTCCTTGTTTGCTTATCTCTTTAAGGCATCTAACTTCAGATAACTATCCAAACAAACATCATGATCATGTAACAAGTGTTGAAAAATATCTACCACCATTCCACATTGAATACAAGTATGGTCAAGGCCACGCCACGGATCATGAACTTCGCCATAACCAGAAAATACAGGTAACAAAGTAATCCCAATTCCTAAAATTCATTTCAAAATAATAATCTAAGTTTAAATAAACGAAAATAAGAGAGGAACAAAACCAAGATATTTTCGGTATAAACATTAGTGATTGGTGGAAGTGGGCATATACATAATAACAACATCAAACTTGTATACCTCCACTCCACCCATTGCATATTAAAAAACAAGAAAACAAAAGTTGGGGATTTGCATGCCTGTTTGTCATATTATCAAACACTTTGTAGGCAGGCAAATTGATATCACTTGGGCACTCTAATCCAGACAAGAGACAACACGACAACAAAACCAAACTCAAACACTCAGCAAGGATACATCAGCATACAGCAAAAGATAAAGAAAAAAAAATCAGATAGCGAAGAGATATACCCGAAATGGAGGTTCGTTGAAATTAAAAAAACCCTGCTTTTTTATGATCATCACCAGATTCACTTGCAAGCATCGAATAGATTAAACGGCGCATTTCATCAGCTGATGATCATCCCGTTGAAATAAAAGACCTACTTTGTAGCAGTGGATTACTAGCAAGGCGCATTTCATCAGCTTATTCAAAGGGATTAGTTTTTTGAGATCATAGTGGCATCAGCATGATGTTATAATCCTCCGATGATTTGAGCTGCAGGAGACCAATGAGTGCCTAAAGATCTTGTCTTTGGTTTTGGTTGAGTGAACCAACGCAATGTGATTATGGCTTCGTGCACAACAATTTGTTTATAAACACTCGTGAAAGTGTGTAATTTTCCTACAACATTTTAGAGACTCAGTGTTGCGAGCGATCCTTATTCCTATAAACACATATTTCATTTTCACTTAATTTTTTTTTATAATTTTTCATTTCCTCTCATTTTTCCCACAACCAAACGAGGTCTTAGGGAATTAGCGTTCTAGAAAAGATTTGAGAGGACTACTAAATATTAATTTAGATGAATTAATAGACTCGAATACATTAAATTTTTTACAAATTACACGGTACATGTTGGACATTAGATGCAACATGATTGATATGTTTAGTGTAATACATATGTAATATTGTCTTATAATATGTATCGAATGTGGGCATGTGATCGGTGGGCATATAACCACGTAAAAGTGTTTGAGCCTGATTTATATTTCAACAAGTTCAAATTAGGGTTCTTAGAATCGATTTACGAAAAATTGGATTAAACTTTACGTTGATAAAAGTTACAACAAGGCCCAAATAAGAAATTGAATGTTGATTTTGTACGAAAAAAGACTATCTTCCTGGATCCTAACTCTTATTGTTCATGTCCGCAAGCTGCAACAAAATAAAATACTAATCATAAAAAATATATTTAATAGGTATTTTTTTCAAAAAAATATATCTGTTGCATAGGTATTAATAGTTAATTGCTCCCTATTTTCTTAGGAGAGAATTTGTATTTCTGGCTTTTGTCAGAGAATTTATTCTGGTATTATTGTGTATATTTGGTTACGCGATTTCAATAGAGGAAGGAATTGTGGAAGAAGGATCACTAGCACAAACTAGATAGTCTTACCACCAATATGAATGGAATAAATTGGTGGTTTCTGTGAACAAGGTCAACTGGGCAGAGGCAGGAAAATCTCTAAAATGGGCATTATTTCTCAAACTGGCATAAGGGAAAACGATTATTAGGATAATTGTGAAGAAATTCTGGGTGCAGTGTGGAAATTGAATGACAAGGCTTCATTTTTTAAGATGGAGAGTGATATCCATCTGGTAAACTTCAGTTCAAAACATGATCAAACAAGGGTATTAGAAGGAGGTCCTTGGTCAATTGAAAATTGTGCACTTCTAATGCAGAAATGGGAACCTGGGATGAATGGAGATGCTTTCAGTAACACAAGCACTAATATTTGGGTCCATCTTCACCGTTTACCTTTTGAAATGAGAATTATGAGGCTGCAAAGACTCTGGCCGCAACAGCAGGTAAAGTTAAGGAGAATGATATACCAAATAACAAAATTGATGGAATATTGGGTGGCGAAGTTTTAAAATTTCGGATTGAACTTGATACGACCAAACCGATTATTCCAGATTTGTTTCTTGAACGGGAGGGACGAAAGCTTGTTTGGATTCAGCTAAAGTATGTTAAACTTCTAAGGGTCTGTTCTAATTGTGGAAGATTGAATCACGATTCTAAAAACTGTTAAAAACAGGTATTAGCCATTCCCAGTTTGGAAAGTCACTAAGGGCGGATGATCGGTCATTTAATATCCCTTGCTGGGAAGAGGATCTATCAGTTAATATGAATTTCAGATCAGTATCGAGAACTGAGAAAATGGATAAATCGGCGATGCAAGATACAGTTTTGCTGTCGCCGGAGAACGAAAGGGTGCGAACAGTTGGTATTTCAAACGTTGCAACGGTTGGTGATACTGTTACTGATAATGCATGTTTCCATATCCATTGAGATGTTATACGAAGGGGTGAATATAAGCATGGATAATATAATGCAAAGTAATGTTCCAATGAATACCTTAGATTATTTGAAAAATAAGAACATTATGAAGCCATATGACCCTACAGGTTACAAATACGAGTATGGGCGGCAACTTTCTTAAACGAACCTGAGAATCAATTGGCCCAACTAACCATTTCAAAAATAAAAAAAATTATAACAAGCCGACCGTTGGAGCTGGACACATGGTTTCCAGAGGACGGGTAACAGAGGTGAAAATCCCCGAATTATGTGAGTCGGCGGAGGTTGCTATGCAACCCCGCCAGGAGCAATGAATATTATCGGCTGGAACTGTTGTGGTTTAGGTCGGTAACGGGCAGTCAGGGCATTCTGTGACCTGATTTCGTCTAACAATCCATCAATTGTTGGATTGAGCAAGACGAAATTAAAAGCTAAGGATTGGGATACATTACAGGTAAAGGTTGGTTTTCAAAATTGTTTTCAGTTAACTGTGTTGGACAGTCAGATGGATTGACGCTTTTATGAAAATATGATGTCGACTTGGGAATTAGTTCCTACTCTGATTCTCATATTGATGCAACTCTCAAATCAAATCCTTCATTCCGTATTACTTTGTTTTACAGAAATCCAAGAGTAAATAAAAGAAAGCATAGTTGGGATTTGTGGCGTTATCTGGCACAGAGAAATTATAAACCATGGATGGTCTTTGGTGATTTCAATGAGGTTCTTTTTTCAAATGAAATGAAATGATTACGGATCCGTAATAATAACCAAATGAGGATGTTTAGAGATGCATTAACTGTTTCTGGCTTTATCGAACATTGGCTTTGCAAATGGCAAATTTACCTTTTCAAACAGACAAAAAGGGATTTTTGAAACGAAGGCAAGACTGGACATAGTTCTTGCCACTTTGGAATGGAGACAGCTTTTGCCATGGGCAAAGGTTAATCTTGGTTTTGCTAATACCTCAGACCACATTCCCATTATACTCTATTTGCAGAAGACTAAACCCAGAAGTAAACAGGCGTCATTTTCGATTTGAACCTATGTGGCTACGCGATAAAAAATTTCAGAGTATAATGGAACACACTTGGAGAGAAGTCAGAGCATACAAAACAAATCTGAGGGATAATACAGTCTAGTGCAACTACAATACAACTTTGGAATAATAAATCTTTTGAAAATGTTCAACAGAAAATACGATCTCTGAAAAAGGTGCTTCAGGAAATCAAAGCATTACGGAGAACAGAAGCCATAGCTCAAAAAGGAATCTATATCTTTCACTGCTTGATGAGTGGTTTGCAAGGGATGAGTTATTATGGAAAAAACAAAAGAGAATGGATTGGTTGAAAGGAGGAGAAAGTAATTGAGCTTTCTTTAAAACCAAAGCTTCAAAAAGGAAGGAGAAAAATACATTGATATGTTGTACAAAGGGGATGGAACAGAGATCTATGATTATGCTAGGATTCTGAATGAATTTGTGTCATATTATGAATCTCTTTTTCTTCTTATACAAAGGTATGCAATTTGATTGGAAAGATATGATGAGAGAGCAGTCCAACCCAAAATTTCGAAAGAAATGAATACCAATTTACTACAGCCATATACTATGGAAGAGGTAAGAATTGCTTCTTTTTCAAATGCATCCAGATAAATCTCTAGGAATAGATGGATTTTCAACATTTTTTTACCAGAAATTTTGGCATATTCTTAAAGATTATGTTTGTGCTGAGGTACTAAATTTTCTAAACAATGATCATCTGGATGTCAGCCTGAATCTTACTCAGATTGTTCTAATCCCAAAAAAGGAGGATTCCAAACAGATAGAGGATTATCGTCCAATCAATTTATGTAACATTGCTATGAAACTGATTACAAAAATCCTTGCCAATAGATTATGTGATTATCTACCTACATTGATCTCTCCGAATCAGAGTGCATTTATGAGAAACAGGCTTATAACAAATAATATTTTGACTGCACAAGAGGCTTGCCACTATGTGAGGAAGGAAGACCTGTATATCTATCTATCAAAGTTGATATGAGTAAGGCGTATGATAGGGTGGAATGAGAATTTTTGAGACAAATATTGCAGAGGCTTGAGTTTAGTCATCTGTAGATAAATAAGATAATGAGGTGTGTGGATTCTGTCAACTGCAAGCTTAAAATAAATGGCCAGTACTCTGAAGTCTTCCTTCCGTGCAGAGGTCTTCGACAGGGCGACCCTTTATCACCATAATTATTTCTACTGTGTCAAGAATGGTTTTTGTCCCAACTGAACATGCTACAATTTGATCAGAAGATAGAGAGCATGAAAATGACACCAGGTTTGCAGAGATCAATCACCTCTTGTTTGCAGATGACAGTCTCATATTCATTAAAGGTTAATTACCAGAAATAAGGAATTTAATGGAGTTGTTATATTGGTATGAGAAGATTGCAGGTCAGAAAGTAAATGCTGACAAGTCTGAGTTCACTTATAGTCCCCACCTGGACAATTATATGGTTACTCTGTTTGCAAACACTTTGGGGATGTCTCCAGTAAAATTCCACTCTAAATATCTTGGACTCCCAATGGTATAAGGAAGAAATCATATGGAAACTTTCAAAGGATTTGAGGAGAAAATGACCAGAAAAGTTTATGACTGGAAAAATAAAATGTGTCCTGGACAGGTAAGGAAATACTAGTTAAGTTTTCCTTGCAATCTATTCTCTTATATGCAATGGGCTGTATGAAGTTTCCCAAATCAATCAACAAAAGAATGGCTGGATTAGCGCTTTAATTTTGGTGGAATGAAGATAAAACATCTAAAGCAATTCACTGGATCCGCAAAGATATTATGTATGAGAGTAAACTACATGGTGGTCTAGGATTTAGATGTTTCGAAAGTATAAATATAACAATGCTAATGAAACAACTTTGGAGAATCCTAAAAAATCCAAATATATTGATAAGTAAGATCTTTAAACAAAAATACTTCAGAAATATTGACTTCTTGTAGATCAGGCAAAAGCCACAGGATTCCTTTGTGTGGAAGAGTATTACTGGTGTGATTGAAAATTTTAAATCGGGTTTGGAATTGTCAAGTGAGAATGAATGTATCTGGAAGCTTGAGGACTCCGAGGAATATTCAGTAAAGTCTGGGTATGAGCTTGCCAGAAAATGGAAATTATCACAGCACAGCAGTTTGATTACGGGCAGGTATCCAACCTTACATCTATACCACTTATCTGGAAAAGATTCAGGCGTGTTTGAGTACCAGATAGAGTGAAATTAGTCACTTGGAGATTGTTTCACAACTCCCTTCCGCTTTTTTTTTTTCTTTTTTTTTTCAGGTTGAAAAGAGAGGTTGCAATGCTATTCAGGGATCTGTATTCTGTGGCTTTAAATATGAAGATGCAAACCATTTATTCGTCAAATGTTGGTGGTCAAAAAGTTTTCGGGATTCTCTGGGAATGCACAACAAGGTATGGACTATGGCAGAGGGCTTGGAACATTGATGATTGGGCATGGTATATATTATCAGTATATGATTTGAAAACAATTTCCCTGGTGCTGATAGGGATTTGGGTTATTTGGTATAACCGAAACCTAGCTGTACATGAAAAAACCCCATTAACTATCACTGCTTGTAGGTCTAAGACTACAAACTGCCTTGCTTAGTATGAAACTAGAAATTTGATGGGTAACAATCTCTCAGATTTTAATTCGAATGTCCATTTTTTTTACTGATGGATCATGGTCTGGAAGAACAAAAGAGGGAGGTTGGGCAGTGATTACTGTGACTACAAACAGTATAATGAAATGAAAAACTGGTTTTACTTTCAAAAGCGATTCCGGACTTGGGAAGAAATGAAAGGGATGATTAATGCATTAAGGATTGCTAATGATATGCATTGTGAGTCTGCTAACTTCTTTAGTGATAGTACAGATATCATTTGGTTTTTACAGAGTGGTCATGGAGGATCTGTTGCACTACTTCCCATGTTGAATGAAGCTATCTCTCTACTAATACAAAAGCCCGGATGGAAACTCATACATATCCTTCGAGAGGATAATGTTTTGGTAGACTTCTTAGCACAAAGAGCTAGACAAGAACACTGGAGATGGGACTTTGATGATGCTATTCCGCTGATACTACAGGATTCATTGAATCCCTCTAATGTTATGTGAATTTGGAACATATAACTCTGCTATTGTAATAGGAGCAATGTTGCTCTGGTTTCTGCCTTCGGGCTTTTAATGAAAATCAAATCATCGGAAAAAAAAATCCCTGATTTGATACATAAATTTTCAGTTAACCAACCAATATTTAAAGTTTGGCGCATGCGCATCTAAAGTTTTTTTAGTTATTTATTTAAAACTGGATGAAATCATGATTTCGGTAACTACATAATTTTTTCATTTGCGAACAGGCTGATAAGCTGTGTGTTAATTACGTGGATGCATTTACGTTTTTTCAAGAAGGTGAATGTGATGGAGTTCCACGTTAGAAATAATTGCTTATGGGGCATTAAAAGTGATTCTGAAATGCAGAAGGTTAGTTGGGGAGGTGGATATTCGGAGTGGACTGACAACAGAAGACAATGTCCCTACTAGTAGAATCTACCAAGAGTTAAATTGTCCTAAGGAGGCAGTGCGGTGGAGGCAAGTGTTCTTCAGCAATGGAGCGAGGCCTCGTGCGTTGTTTATATTTTGTTTGGCTTGTCATGGGAAACTGAGTACAAAGGATAACTTGCGAAAGTTTGGAGTTGAGACATATGATAGCTTCTGTTTTTTCATGGTACACGATTAAATCTTATTATCAATATAAAAAACAATCAGTACAGTCGAGCTACGCTCCAGACATATATACACCCAAACATCCCTCATAGTAACCTGCTACACTCTGTTATCTAATCTTAATACAACCAAGTTTATATCAGACTTGAGGCCACATCTAGTTCCAATATATCTACATATTTTCATCTAGTCATCTCGGCCTAGGGAAGCCCTAGCAAACAGAATCTCATTCCTTCTTTTCCAGACAGTGTACATGACCACCGCAGCAGCCATCTTTTCGCTCTTTTTTTTTTTTTTTTTTTTTTAGGGTTGCACACTTGCACTTGCACCATCTTTTCCCTTTAACTCTAAAGACTCTGTTCGTTCCAGATATGCGCTATTGTTGATTAGATGCACATTAGCTGTTTGATGGATTGTCTTGCCTGTGAGTGTTTCTTTGGAAAATCCCTGTAACTAATATGGTAAATTCCCTGGCCACAAAAGGTCTATCTTTCATCAAGTGTCAACTCCAGTTGGCTGAGTGTCAGCCGCTGCTGGTGTCTGGTGATGCTACTATTACACAGCCAGTTCATGCTGCTACTAAGGGCAAGCCCACCAGATAATGAATTGTACCTTCCCTTACCTCAGTCAAAAGTCCAACACATTGTCCATAATGTCAATAATTTGCAAAACGCACCATTATGGACCATCCACTATTCATAAATAATATTTATATTATTATTAATTATTAATTTATAATTAATTAAATTTAATAGATAAATATATTATTTTATGTATATTTTTACTCAATGAGTTACATTTTAAAAATCAAATATATATAATATTATTTTCATCATTTATAAACATATATATTTTAATTTTATCAATTATCTTAAAAAATACTTATAAATATTTTTGAAATAAAATAATTTTATATAATTTTAAAATAATACAATAAAATATATTTATTATTATTATTATTATATTCATAGTTCGGACTATTGATTGGGTCGTGGGAAAGTTTGGGTCTTTGACCGGGTGGATTAACTTTCAGTCCAACCCATCCATCAGTCCATTGGTGTACTGCGAAGATCCAAATCCTGCCCCAAGTCTTAGTCCACTGGTGCACTTGCCCTTATGATGGAATACATAAGCCAAATGAAAGTCGAATCGAGACCCGAATGGTAGA
>JAWWMW010001281.1:130543-141862 GCA_035048345.1 Echeveria elegans
ACTATTTTTTAAAATTAAAAATAATATGTAAATGTAATTAATTAATTAATTTTAAATTTTCTATTCAGTTCAGTTCAATTCAGTTTCAGTTCAGTTTCCGTTCATGTCAAAAGAACAGACCTTTCTACTAATGAAAACAAGGTACTGTAAAAGCTTCACTGTTTTTGAGCAAGTAGGGCATGAACCCGAAAATGCAAAAAAAAAAAATTCGAACTAATTTCTTTAAAAAAAAGATCATCCAAGAATCAAATCCTAATAATTTACCAAATCGGAAAGAAATCATACCCAATAAAAGTTTCAATGTTTTTATTCATATCCATTTCTGAATATATTTTTCGAAGATTTAATTGAATGGTATTAATTGTGGGGCAACAACTCTTTCTCTCTTTCACACTTTAAACACAAACTGCACAGAGCAGAAACAAACTTGACTTGCGGAATACCTATTTTAATCTGCAAAACAATTTGACAAGTGCGCAGAAATTATTGGAGACTGATTTAGAGAGATGGCGATTGTGATGGGGTGAGAAGTAAATTGGAGCAGCTGCCCGTCGCTCAAACTTTGACTTGCGGATTCAATTCCAATTCAACCCTCTTGCTTTCTCTCTGAGTAGGTTTTTCTTCTGATAGATCTATGTGAAAGGCTTGGTTTTTATGGGTTCTGATCTGCATACCATTTCTGGGTCGCAGTTGATTTCTTTTCAAGATGGGGTTTTTGTAATTTGTTGAATATCAATCTCCATGTGTTTGTTTAATCATCTTATGTAGTTTTCTGATTCTTATACATGTTTCGGATGTTTCAAGTTGTTGAGCACTGATTGTCTGTTTTTTCAATCTCTTGTCATATCCATGGTTGTTTTTGGGAATCTTTTGTTACTAGCTGTTTCTTGAGTTTTTGACTTGATCTTCTGTCTCTAATGTTATGATTTTGTTGACCAGATTGGAGGTGTTTTGTATGATCAGATCAGTGGATTTGGGTGGTATCTCGGTAGATTTCATACAGTAGTGTTGCACTGGCCTTGAACCATTACAGGGATCCGAGGAGCATAACTTCCCAAGACCGATCCGGAATCATGGCAACAGTTGTGCATTCCGAGTCCAAGCGCATGTATTCCTGGTGGTGGGACAGCCACATCAGCCCCAAGAACTCTAAATGGCTTCTCGAAAATCTTGCAGGTAATTGTTCTTTTCCTCTTCAATCCTTATCTCTTTCAGAAACCTACGTAAGAAAAAGTTATATGAATCACCAATTTCTCTGTTGTGACACTTATAGCTACTACTCATTCTTAGGCGTATAAGTCTACACTAATATATGGCCACACGATTGTGCAGATATGGATACTAAAGTTAAATCCATGATCAAGCTCATTGAAGAAGATGGGGATACATTTGCCAAGAGGGCAGAAATGTATTACAGGAAGCGTCCTGAGCTCCTTCAACTTGTTGAGGGATTTTACCGAGCGTACCGAGCGCTGGCTGAAAGGTATGATCATGCAAGGGTTGGGTTGCGCCATGCCCATAAAACCATAGCAGAAGTATACCCAGACCAAGTACCATCCCTAGGAGATGATTTGTCCGATTTTGATGATTCACATACATTTGAAAACCCATTCTTCTCATCGTTCAATATGGACAGCTTGAGTGAGGTGACAAGTGGGCTATCTTCATCCAACTCCAGTTCTTCTAGATGGAATGGGGAGAAAGGTTCGAAACAATTTAGCGAGATGTTCAAGTTTGAAGAAGCTCTAAAGAGTTTGAAGATTGTACAATCAGCGGAAGGATTGGCTAGTAATGAGAGTACAAAAAGTAAGAGTGATGGGAGTCTTGACTCTCTATGTAAAAATGAAGCCGAAAATGAACTCGAGGCGTTGAGGTTAGCCATTGCAGAAATGCAAGCTGAAAAGGAGTCTGTTGTTTTTCAATATCACCAGAGCCTGGAGAAACTTTCCAATCTGGAGAGCAAACTAAATATAACTGAAGATGATGTGAGAGCTTTTGATGTGCAAATGAGGGAAGCTGATATTGAAATTGGGCAACTGAAGGAAGCCCTCACATCGTCAGAAGCTGAGAAGGATGCTCGTCTTTTCCAGTGCCAGAAATTGGTTGATCTGAAAACTAAACTTGAGGCCGAAGTTTGTAAAGCTCTTGAAGATGCCAAAGAATTTGATGAACGAGCTATGAAAGCAGAAACTGAAGTTCAAAACCTCAAAACTGAAGTTTTGAGAGTAGATGTTGAGAGGGAAGCGACCACTCTTTTGTATGAGCAATGCTTGGGAAAGATATCTCTTCTGGAGGACAAGCTTCTATCTGCAGAGGAGAATGTGAGGCAATTGACTGAAAGAAATGAAGTGGCTGAAGCAGATTTAAAGAGGCTGAGAGAAGCTGTAAACAGTTTGAACAAAGAAAAGGAAGCTTCAGCTCGTCAGTTTATACAGTATTCAGAGATCATATCAAAGCTGAAAAGTGAATTATCTGGTGCACATGAAAATATTGATCGACTAAATAGTGAGCTACTGGGAGGTGCCTCAAGACTGAACCATGCCGAGGAACAGTGTGCCTTATTGGACAGAACAAATCAGTCTTTAAAGTCAGAGATTGAAGAAATGATAAAGATGATCATTTCAAAAGATCTTGATATTGCTGCTAAGCAAAATGAGTTGGAGAAGTTGCAGTTTCGCATTCATGATGAACAAGTTCAGCTTTTGAAAGTCGAAGCAAGTTTGAGCACTTGGCAGAAATTGCACTCTCAGTCGCAACAAGATCATAAAGATCTGGCTCTTGAACTTAGAAATGGACTTCAAATGCTTAAAGACTTGGAAATAAGTAAGCATAACTTGCAAGAAGAGCTTCATCGTGCCAAAGCAGAAAATCAATATTTGAATGACATGAAAGTATCTTCGACTCTCAAGATACATGATCTGACAAATGAAGCCATTTCTTTGAAAGATGTGAAGGAGAAACTTGAGAACGAGCATGCTCGGCAAGTTGATCATGGAAATTCGCTCCAACAGGAAATATGCAATCTCAGAGACGAACTTGGGAACCTAAACAAGAAATACCAGAGTTTAGCTAGCCAAATAGAGTCAGTTGGTCTTCGACCTGAATCTATTGGGTCATCTGTGAAGGATTTGCTGGAGCAGTGTTCAAAGCTAAAAGAAGTTTGTGAGCAAAAACAGAATGAGAATGCTAATCTTCTGGGAAAGCTTGATAACATGAGCATGGTTCTACAACAAAATGTGGCTTTGGATAGTTCCCTGCTGAATGTGACTGCAGAGTTAGTTGAGTCAAAACAGAAGCTAAAAGCACTGCAAGAATCCAGCGAGCTATTCCAGAGTGAAATGTCACGCCTTATTGCTGAAAAAGCTGACTTGGTTTCTCAGTTGCAACTTATCACTGACAAGATTCAGGAGCTCTTGCAGAAAAACAGCGCTCTCGAGGATTCACTGTCTATTACTAGTGTTGAACTTCAGAGATTGAGAGATGAGTCTAAGAGCTTTGAGGAAATCCATCAGTTGCTAAAAAATGAGAAGTCTATTCTTCAAAATGAGAAAGAAAGTTTGGTGGCTCAGCTGGAGGATGTTGAAAAAAAGTTAAAAATATCTGAAGTCAAATTTTCTGAAGTTGAAGAAAAGTATGCTGCTTTGGAAAAGGACAAGCTGTACACTCTCCAAAGAATAGAGGAATTGCATGCTTCTCATGGCTTAGAGAAGCAAGAGCACACTTGTTTTAAAGAATCAAGCGAGGCTCGGTTGGCATTTCTTGAAACACGCATCAATCTGTTGAATGATGAAGAAAGATCCAGGAAAGAAGGATTCGAGGAACGTGAGAAAGCCATGAGAGCCGAAGTTGAGATACTAATGTTGCAGAAGTTAGTGAAGGATTTGGAAGAGAAAAATATCTCTTTAATGGCGGAGTGTCGACATCATGCAGACAAATCCATGATCACAAGCAAACTGATAGCACAGCTGGATAAGGAGAACCTTGCTCAGCAGGCTGAAACTGACTTCTTGTTGGATGAAATTGAAAAGCTGCGTTCAGGAATCTGTTTTGTGTTTAAGGCTCTCGAGAATGGAATTGATGAAGAAGTTGAGGAGCAGAGATATCTTTCTATCATTGCGCAACAAGTTGAAATGCTGAAACAAGATGCTTCTACAAACGCAGATAAGAATCAGCAATTACAGCTTCAGAATTCAGTTCTTGTTACTGTAATCGAGCAGCTCAAGTTAGAAATGGCTGAACTTCAATCAACGACAGTTATTGATCAGGAACGTGTACTTCAGGTATCATCCGGTCAGGGTAAGAAACAAAAGCTTTTGAGGTCGAATAAGTTGTTAAGTTTGGAAGCGTTAGAAGAAGACCACCTGGCAGAATTTCTCAATGCTGAAAGGGACGACATTTATGCGGAGTTACTAGATTTGCGAGAGAAATATATATATTTAGAGGAAGAGTATTTTAAGGTACAAGAAGAAAATGCGGCTTTGCTGAATGAATGCTCAGGATTGAAGAAGGAAAAGAAAGATTTGGAGGATGAAAATAATTCCATTGTTCATGAATCGGTTCTCTACAGTAATCTGTCATCAATATTTGAGGGATATGGAAATGAGAAGGATGTTCAAGTTAAGCAACTTACAGAAAGTCTAGACTATCTTTCCGATGTCAACAACGATCTAGAGCGGGAGTTGGAGACTGCTACCCAGAAGCTGGAAACCAAAGAAAAGGAAAATCTCAATCTCAAGGAATCCATCCAGTCAATGAGAAAAGAGCTCTTTGAAGTCAAGGATTTGAATGAACAACTTTATGTAGAAGTTTTATCAGGCCGGAAGAGCTTGGCAAAGAAAGAACTTGAGCTCTCCAAGGCAAAACAAAGGCTGAAAGTTTCAGATGATGTCAACAGAGAAATTAGTGCTACTGTTGAAGCTCTTAAGATGGAATGTGAAAATTCAAAGCTAATATACGAAGATTTGGGAAAACAAGTGCTCGAGCTATCCAGTGATAAAATGGATTTGAAACGAGAAGTAAAATATTTGCTTGAAGAGAGACTGAAGCTTGATTCCAAACTGTGTGAGTTACATGAAGACCTTGATATGTACAGAACAAGGAAGGAAAGCTTGTCCGCCAAACTGCAGGTGAGAAGCAACCAGTCTGAACTCTGGAAGGCCGAGGCTGAAAAGTATTATTCTGATTTACATGTGTCAGCAGTATATGAAGTCATATATCGGAATAAACTTGAACAGCTGGTTTGTGTTTGTGTTGATCAGGAAAAAGAGAGTGCAACAAGAGATGCAGAGACAGAAGCATTGAAAACAAAAGTGCATTCTCTGGAGACAGAACTTCAAGAACTGAAAACTCAGTTATCTGCGCATCCAGCTGTTATAGATTCTCTGAAAGGTGATATTACCTCACTTGAATGCATTGCTCATCTCCGCAAGAAACTTCTTGGGAAAAGTGACCAGCGAGATTTGAAGGTGATATTCTGTATTTTGATAATTTTATGTACATAGTGACGTGGGCTATGCTTGTTTTCAGTATTTGGTCAGGTAGTTTATGCAATTTCCATCCAATTGAATTCGTTTGTTTTACTTACATGAGAGTTTTTCTTGTTGTTTTTTCATTGCAGGATGTGGCGGCCACAACAGATTTTCAAAGAAAAAGTGACTCTGGTAGAATTTCAGATCTGGAGGAGATGCACCTCAAGATCAAAATGTTAGAGAAGGCTGTAACTGAAGATGAGGAAAGTCCTACAAAGTTGGAAACCCTCAAGCTCAAGCAACAAGCCATAACTGAAGGCACTGAAAATTCAAATTCTACCAGATCCATAAATCAAGAGAAAGTTATCCAAACTACAAATGGAAATGGATTAGAGCATTTTCCAGAGTCGTGGACGATTTTCTCGATTGCCTCTGAAGATGGAAATGGTTCGTTGATGAAAGACATTCCTCTTGACGAAGTCTCAGATTCATCACATGGTGTAAACATCCAGAAAGCAAATGGTGTGGCTACTGACCAGATGCTTGAATTATGGGAGGTTGCTGAGCAGTCCTATAGTCGAAACTCGAGAGTCAAGGGAAAGCACAAGAAGGCGTATGATACTGTATATCATCAGTTCAAAGACGTCGAAAGGAAGCCTCAGCCTACATCTATAGAATTTCTTGTGGAGAAGGAGCTTAGTGTCGACAAGCAAGAGATAATTACTACCACTGATTCATCGCAAGAGGATGCTAAGAACAAAGCTTTGGAGAAACTTGCTTCAGATGCGAAAAAACTCACAAATACCCAAGCAATGGTGCAAGATCTGAGAGTAAAACTGGATACAATCAGTAAAAGCAAAAGAACTAAAGAGTTTGAATTTGAAACAATGAGGGAGCAATTGCAAGAAGTGGAAGAGACATCTGTTCAGCTGATGGAAACCAATAGCAGATTGAGGAAGAATATTGAAAAAGGGTCATCCTCAAGCATGGGTAAGTCATGTGCTGACTGGGAGGATATTGGGAGTAGCAGAAGAAGAAGAGTATACGAGCAGGCAAAGAAATCATCTGAGAAGATAGGTAGACTACATCTGGAAGCACAGAAGATCCAAGGAGTCGTCCAGAACATACAAAGTGAAAAGAAGAGCACAAGCACTGCAGGGGTATACCGATTCTCACAAGCTAGGACAAACATTCTGCTTAGGACTTTTATTCACAGAGGCAGCCGCAATGGAAGAAGACAAAGGAATCCTTGCTTCGGCTGTATGCAGCCGGTTACTAATTAGATGATGTAGCTTATTCCAGGCTTTCCAGAGTCTGTAAAGATAGCTTTTTGAGCGTAGTTGGCTAATTGTTTCTACACGTAAACTTTGGCATATCCTTCAGCGATAAAATACCCCCTTTGATTTTGCAAAAAAAAAAATGCAGGCAGCTGACTGTCAGTTTAGCAAAAAAAAAAAATACTGATTGTTTCATTTTGTAATTGTATGAAACACTGTAAGTTCCGGAAAACAGCAAACAGCTGAAACCAGTGGAAGTAAGACATGAGGAACTTAGGACGTCCAGTTCCAACGTTGTAGCTTTGGTAGCTAACGCACCTGCGCAACCATTTGCCTCTTTAGCCACCAAATTTAACCCATACGTTTGCGACATAATTTAATACTCATTGTACTGGCCGATGTTATCTGGAAACTTTACGTGGAGTTGTTTACTTGTTTGTCAAATAGCCTTTATATTACAAAAGAGAAAGAAAAGAAAAAAAAAACTTGAACTTAGAAACTTAATTAAATTAACCATCTGACGCTTTAGATGAAGGGCAATGATTTCTTTATACCCTTTTCATGTGATCTATTTCAAAAACAATTACCAACATTCAAAACACACAAAAATGCGAAACTGCATTTTGCCATTTCAAGATGCAAGAAAGTATCCCGTTGCCCGGACGTGAGCCCGGATCTCTCTAGTATCCTAACCAAAGTAGGGTACAACAAAAACTTAAAAAAGCAAAAAGTTGGAAATGATGAAATTCTTAGGCAAAAAGTTGGAAATGATGAAAGTTGGAAATTGTAATTTTAAAATTATACTTAAGCGTCTCAGAGGTCCGGGGTTCAAACCCTGCCTCTACCATATTTACCTAATAAATTTTGTCTCCATTTAGGTGTCTTTCATTTCTCCCGTGTAGGTTGTCTATTCTGCCCGTCGCCGGCATGGCAGTTGTGTATTACATGAAGTTGCTTGCGCAATGGAGTTGAAGTTCTTGTCGTCGAGTCATTGTGATCATTGGTGGAGATGTTGTTGAAGCCTGAGCGTTAATAGATAATTATGTACTTGAATTAGCTAGATATGCTGTGAGAATGTTCTTGTACTACTTGTAACCACCCATCGAAAAAAATAATCAATGGCATTGATCATAAGTGAAAAAATATTTATAAAATGATAAGTATATTTGAGTGTCACATATGTATAGTTCTTGACAAACAAACAAGAACTAATAATCCATCCTATCATGTTAGATTATGTGTTATGTTAGACGATGGAATTATTTTAGACAAGCAAAAGACCGATAGATAGACAAGGAAAGGAAGATAATGCTAATCAATCAAAGCAAATGCAGTAGAAAGGCCGGTTTGCATTGCAAGTTCCACTTCTCATCAATTCTATATTCAAAATAGAGTTTGAAGTACTTTTGAGTGATGAGGTTTGATATAGTGCATAAACAAGGGTAGGTTCATTTGAGTTACATACACTCGGTTCTCTTTTACATGTCCGCCTCAATTAAGAAATCAGTGTTGTTTTTGGCATATGAAGCATCACTTATTTTTAGCTTGTTGGACACCAATTATTGTCGTTCAATTGAGCAAGTGTTTGCTTGCTCGCTCTCACTCATACCCCAATTTCCTTGGATTGTTTGGCAGGAGCATTAAAGAGACGTTTGTAATCATTGAGACTGGGAAGAGTTTTGGTCCGTCGAATTTTCATTTTTTGTATTTGGGAGGGGATCAGGTATAAATGTCTGTTAGTATAAAAAGTGTTAAGAAATAATGAGCGTAGATTAACTTTTTAATCAACGGCTAAAAAAGAAATTAAAAATAGATTTTTAGGGATTTAATAATTAAATTAAAACAAAAATTAATGATTAGGGGTATAAGCGTCAGAATTTTTCAGCTGAATCTAATCCCTAATTTATAGGGATTTATGGTTCTGAACTCAACATGAAAATTTAAAATTCACTGAAAATTTTGAAAATTTATTGTACATGAATTGGTTTTTAAAATTCACGTACTATACTGCTCAATTTGATGACAAAAAAACTATACATGAAAAAGTGCATCGGATCCAGAAATTATAAACATCAAACAGGAGACATGAATTTTTGACATAAAATTTAACTCGTCGCAGATCGATACAACCTTCTAGAAATAAGATTATCACAAGAACTCGTCGCAATTTCACATAAAATTTTAAAAATCTGATTGATATCTTACCATCCTTATTTAAATAATATAATAAAATTAAATGAGTTACTAAAATCATGGGATAATAATTACAAAAATAATTAATATAATTCGTTTAATCTGAAATACCAAATCTAACCTTTTGTAAATTTATTACTAATAAAAATATTAATTAATTAATGATCTTCGGATCAAAAAATTAATGGTTTAGATCTCTTTATACTTTTTATTTTAAGAAGCTCTTTTTATATGATCCATTGCCTTTGTATCTTACGTGAATATATATGAAAAATTATGCAAATGATTGGACAAGTACCCATCTTGCCTCCCATAGATGTGGATAAATAGTCGACCGCACAACGATGTTTCATTTAATAAAATAATAAACGCTACACAATATGTGATTGAAGAATTTTAATCTTGTGAGGAATTAAATTTAGTGGAACGGTATGGTGAGAATCAAATTTATGAATTATAATTCTTTTTCGATGTAAAGAGGGTATGAAAAACTTAAAACAATAAGACGCTTTAACAATACAGGCCAATGAACCAGCACAAGATGCTTCCCATTTTATATTTCTAGGAATAGAGAGGATTCGGGGGGATGGGAGACAGGTTCTTCCAGCTCCAGTCTGAAACTCTTGCCACATTCGCCAGCATGTCTGCCCATTGATTATCCTCTCGTAACACGTGTCGAATACTCCATCTGGGGTTGGCTAAGAGATGGCGCAAACACCCGGATGCCAATCCGACAAGGTGAGGCACGGACAATGATCCACTGAGGATCGCCCAGATGGCCTCGCTGCTGTCCGACACTACCTCCACTTCAGTCAGGGAAAGCTCGGACGCCAAAGCGAGCCCTGAAAGCAACCCTCTAAGCTCACATTTCAAAACAGAGTTGCACGACTGCTTCACTTCCGCAACGCAGCACAAAATCACATTGCCGAGGGTAGCCACAGCCGCGAGGCCTCCTTTAAGATTTTCATGATTTCAGGAGCCATCACACCAGTTGATATGGTGAGGTTCACTGAGACTGAATGATGTAATAGTCGTATTGACCCCACTAGGGCTTTGATTTTGAATTGTTCATGAGATTGGAAACTTTAAACGAGCATTGCAAGATCGACCATCCCTCCTTGTCACGAGCCACCATGTTACGCTGTTTTCATAGAAACCACGCTCCGACAACAGCCAGACGTAAGTCCTCCCCATTCTTGTCGGTCATAAAATGCCACAGCCAGCCCGAGGAACACCGCTCCACCTCATTTGACCCCCACCAGGGCTTTGATTTTGAATTGTTCCATGAGATTGGAAACTTTAAACGAGCATTGCAAGATCGACCATCCCTCCTTGTCATGGGCCACCATGTTACGCTGTTTCCATAGAAACCACGCTCCGACAACAGCCAGACGTAAGTTCTCCCCATTCTTGTCGGTCATAAAATGCCATAGCCAGCCCGAGAAACACCGCTCCACCTCATTTGGCCACCCAAGGTTTAGAGCGACCCAAAAACTTTTGCTCCACCAACACCTCGCTAGCAAGTGAATCACATGTTCCTCCCGGTACCCACATTGCATGCAACTTCCCTCTGTATCGCAACCACTGCGTTTAAGATTGGTGAAAACTGGTAGCCCATTGTAAGAAACTCTCCATGCAAATATTTTGAGTATATTTGGAATCCTTAATTTTCATAGCTTGCCTTATCCTAGTTTTATCATTTCCTTGCAGGAACTCTCGCTCCATGATGAAGTTGCCGAAAATTTCTATTGAAGAGCTAGATTATAACCTTTTTTAACTCGGTATACCCCATCATCCAATAATTTCCATCTAGCTGAGTTATTAATATCCCCTACCAATAGACCTGATTTGAAGACGATCAACGCACTGCAGAGGCATTTCCACATGGGTGAATCTCTCGGTTTTGATGTTTCTTCGAAAAGTGTGACATTCTTGTAATATCTCGCCTTGAAATTTTTTTGTAACCAAGAGCTCAGGGCTACTTGGAATCTCCAAAGCTGTTTCATGAGCATAGCAACGTTGATACTCTCAAATCACTGAAAGCCCATACCGCCCTTATCCTTCTCTTTTTCCAGGAGCTCTCTTTTTGTTGGGAATAACACCCTCACGCACGCGGAAAAATCGGCACACACACAATCACGTATCACACGCAGAAAAATAAACGAACACGAACACAATATTTAACGTGGTTCAGTTGCTTCACTCGCAACCTACGTCCACGGACAACCAGGAGGAATTTTATTAGGTTTTGTTGTTGTACAGAATACAATACACAACACACTCTATTTATAGGGATGATTAGGGTTTCAATTACTGGACCGAGCTCAGGCCCAATAATAGTTATGTGGGCTTCACTACCCAACAAATCTCCCACTTGAAGT
>JAWWMW010001281.1:141962-151963 GCA_035048345.1 Echeveria elegans
GCGTAGCAAGTCCTCTTAACTTGATTGTGGCGCTTCTTGGTGAAGCCAATGCAGAACAACCTCAGAGTGTAGTTGTCGGTTGTCTTGACATCAACATGGGCTTCAATAAGTGTCTGCCACTTACGGACCAAGGACCTCAGCTTATCAGTAGTGAAATCCATCCCCCAGAAGTTAGTCAAGATGTTCCTGCCCTGCACATCCTCAGCCCTCAACCTAATTTTCCTGAATGAGTGATCCTCATCTCCTTGAAGATCAGCAAGTGACACCTCGAACACTCTGTGCTTCAACCCCTCAGAAGCAATCTGAAAAGTACAACATTCCGCAATTGAATTGATACCCGAGATTCACAGGCTGTAAAAGCAATGCTGCACAATTTATTTCAGATAGTTCATTTCAAAGAGATACCTTGGTTCCCTGAGTACGAGAAACAAGAGTCTTTCCTACTTGCTTGACATTGAACAAGGACGGAGCCTTGATATCATACCAATCCTTCTTTGAAAACGGATCAGCTCTACAAACAACAATACATAAAAATTCAAAACTCATCATTATTCAATCTGATCTAATTTAAACTCAGCATCAGCATCATCAACAAACAAAAAAAGATTTTAATTAAATACTCACGCCTTCTTCTTTCCTCCCTTCTTTCCCTTGGAAATCCTCTTGTTTTTCCTGCCAAAATAAACACATCATTCAGCTCACAAAATCACAATATCAACACACATTTACAGAGAACAAGCTGTCTAGATGATTACCCGACCGCCATCTTCGGAGCAGGTGGTTGTTGACTGGTTACGCACTGCCGCTGCCTCAAACTGTTTATCACCAGCGCTCTTAAACCCTAAATCGACGGCATCGCTTCGGTTTATATAGTAACCCCAACTTGAAGGGCATTATCGTCATTAACAATCCATGGGCTAGTTTTCATTCGGTTGGCGGTTGCTTCACATGAGATGAGCCCAATCAGAATTGGTTGGTTCTGTACTGAAACTCGGTCTAATTATACCGGTCCGATTGATTCGTTGGTCTGATTGAAATCAAAAAATTTCCAATTGAAACACGATCTACAAGCTTCAACGATTGAAAACTCAAAATTGGCAGTCGGAAGCTGACACCTCTTTACTCTTCCGTCCAAAAACCCTAATTATTGAATTTAAAGATATTTTTGCTGAAATTAAATGGCGCAGAAAGGTAGTGGTGGCGGTGATGCGGCGGCGTTGAAGGACAAAGGGAATGAGCTGTTTAAAGTCGGAAATTATCTCAAAGCCGCCGCAACTTATACCCAAGCCATAAAGCTCGATCCTTCCAACGCTACTCTCTACAGGTTCTCACTATATTCGATTTTGCTTGTTTTTTGTTTGAGCTGGTTTTGTTATTTCCTTTCTTCACACAAAAAATGCAAGCTTTGTTATGTTTGCAGTTAATATACAGATTAGGGCCACATGTCAATAGTTTGTAGTAACTGTGATTCGCGATGAGGTTTGTTGAGTATCCATTGTGGGTAGAATAAGTGGAGATAGCACTTTAGTTGGCACACTAACTAACACTAATATACCATTTGTTCATTAGGAGTATAATAGCTTCAGTTTGTTTTGTATTGTTCTGACCCTCCCATGTGATTTGTAATTAATTGGTTGTTATTTTCAGCAATCGAGCTGCTGCATTTTTAAATCTAGTCAAGCTTAGCAAAGCGCTGGCTGATGCTGAGACTGCAATTTCTTTGAACCCGCAATGGGAGAAGGTTAGTAACCTGAATTGCTTCGAGCCTTGATTTCTGCTACCTCCTGGTAACTTTATATTCTTTCCTTTTGAGGTTTCAGGGATACTTTAGGAAAGGGTGCGTATTTGAAGCAATGGAGAAATTTGATGATGTAAGATTCAAACTTTTTGGCTGAATTAATGAGTCAAACCAGTTTTTGTATTGGAATGAGGCGTGGAATTCTGCTACTTGTTTATGGAAGTGTGGTCTTACGTGTTGCAGGCCTTAGCTGCTTTTCAAAAAGCTTTACAACTGAATCCCCAAAGCTTAGAGGTGTCTAGGAAAATCAAGCGAATTGAACAGTTAGCTAAGGAGAAAAAACGAGCTCAAGAGGTGGAAAATTTGAGATCCAATGTTGATATGTCGAAAAATTTGGGCAACGTGAAATCAGAACTGGTGAGATACTTCTGTGTGGAATCTGTATTGAGGAGTATATATAGTAAATCTCATTTAGAAACTATGTGCAAACTGATAAGACAGTTATCCTTCATGTATTACTTCTTCTGCATTTGTTATCTACTCCGAGAAAGGCTTAATAGCAGATTTTCATAATAGGCCTCACTTTATCGGATCAATTTTACAGTTGGATAAGTATGGCTCTGAAGACTCATGTCAGGAAATTTTCTCGTTCCTGGTTGATACAATGGAGATGGCTGTAAAATCATGGCATGAAACTTCTAAAGTTGAATCGAGGGTTTATTTTCTTCTGGATAAAGAAAAGACGCCAACTGATAAATATGCTCCTGCTGTGAACATTGATAAGGTACCTCATCCTAAAGTTTCAACTCAATTTTTGGTGTTCTTTCATGAATTTTTGTCTATTTTTTATTCTTGACCTCCCCAACCACAAACTGACAAAGGTTGCTTCATGTTATACCAGGGATTTGAATCGCCTCAAACACATAGCGAGTGTTTTTCATTTCTCAGGCAATATGCGGAAGATTCATTTGCCAGAGCATCATGCTTAGTAGCGTCTAAAAGTGTCATCTCGTACCCACAGGTAACATATATGACTTCTGTATATCTTTGCTTAAATGAACCGTATTGTTTAGGTTTAAAGATCTTTATTTATATGTTCAGAACTCCCTGATTAAATTTTCACGTATCTTCTGCCACATGCATAATTTCAAGTTGTAGCTACTGCTCCTTAGAGTGTTTGATAGTATATCTTGCTTTTCATAGAAAAGTAATCATCCATTAAGCTTTCGCTTGAGGTGATAAGTGTAGAATGACAGACATAGCGTGGGATTTAAACATATATAATATTTCGTGACTTTTGCATACACACAGGTGTGGAAAGGTCAGGGAACAAGGAAGTGGAAGCATGGGTTGCATGATGGTTTCTTTGTGCAGTTTGAGTCGCCTAATCTTAGAAAATTGTGGTTCATCCCGAGTTCTTCAGAAAAAGGCCTAATATTGTGCAGGTATCTATTTATAGGAATCTTCTATTGCCCTCGTTTGATCACCCTCTAGGTCAGACATTATCCATGGGGCCTCTATCATTCACACTGCACTCTCCGTTTTCGAGTCATGTTTGCATGCAACATAACAGGCACCAACTGCATTACCAAGTTTGTTTCATTCTTTCATTCTTAAAGAAGTTGTGCATATCATTTAGGACCATCGAATGATGATGATGCCACAAATGGATTGTGCTGTGAGTGAAATATTATTCAAAAGCTTTTTTGTTATTTTTATTAGTTTTTTGAATATGCCTATCCACTTGCAGAAAGGTATATGCCGGTATTCTATTTGTGAAGTTTTATGCAACATTGTGAATTTATCTGGGCAGTCTTTAGAATCTCAAATTGTATTCTTTGCTTCTTACCTCAGTGAGTTATGTTTTGTTTATGAAAATAAATTTGTCATTATATCTAGTTGTTGTAATACTTGATTCCTTGTTAAAGTGCTAGTATTAGGCAAGCGAAGTCTAAGATGGTAATATATTAATTATTATTTTAATTTGCTAAACTTTGAATTAAATATAATGTTGCCTCAGGAAGCCCGAGCTGTTGGACATCACTGCCCATGAGCTGCTCCCAAAGATTTTCAAATGAGCCACACCCATCCCCTAATATTATCCATCAACTTCCTTATGAGTTATGACCATACCATTGACGGGTAGATGATTTGTCGGTCTTCGCTGGAAAGATGTGAGCTGTGTTGCAGATTATCACAATCTAAGGGGTGTAATGTCTTATCTGGTGGCGTGCATGCCCAGTTGTGCATTTAGGGTTGTATTATTTCTGCACCCGGTACTGAGGATGGCAGTTCAGTTGATTTTGAAGCATTTTGTCTGATTTTTCACTTTGCAATTGCTGGTATGTGGTGTGTGGTTCTATTTTTGAAGTAACGGTGATTAAAATTTATGGCAACTGACGTGCCTGGGATTGTGTACGTTATTTGTCTAACAATTTTGCATAATCAAGTTGACATTGTTAGTATGATAGGAACAAGTTATGGGGACATGCTATAACTGTGGGCTATATGAAGTGGCAGATTGCCCGTGGACCTGTACGGTACGGTATCCAGTATTTTTATCTAGGAGTTGTCAGAGAAACTGAGATGGTATGATGTTGACCCCTGGAGAAGGAGCTCATTGCATCAGTCACCATGCATGGCTTGATTGTGTGTGACTTGTATAATCAGCATAAAGCAGAACGTAATAGATGGGAACAGTGCATACATACAGTATTCTCATCGAACTCCATGTATCGATCAGGCCCCCCTTCCAGAACAGAGTTTTAGATTGCATCACATTCTCTGTAAGGCACTCCTCTACACTTCAATGCAGTAAGATTAGTTCGAGACTCGAGCCTCAAATGACGGTGGATGTACTATAAGCACCTTCTCCATTCAATGTTCAACGGGGTAGGCATATACACCATACTACAGACTGATTTAGCGTTGACGATTTTGCCTTTTCTGGATTTGGCTGAAGGTTTCCTGCAAGGAACCTCTGTTTAAGACGCGAGTCCTCTCCTGAAAAAATTGACCGGGTTCAAAAAAAAATGGCAAGGGGATAATCGAAAGACAACTTCTTATAACACTAAGACATGTCTACATATCTTTTAAATGAAAGCAGTAAAGTGTGCTGAGCACTTGGCTGCTTGAATGCATAGAGTCAAGACTACGAATCCCATCAACGGCATATTTCTTCCAGTTGAAGTTTTTTTTTGGTTGTTTGATGCTAGCGTCCGTAGTTCTTGACGTTGGTTGATGTCTTAAAAAGTGCCGAACGAAAGCTTGAACTTGAAAGCTGCCGTTATGTTCCCTGATGTTTGACTAGTGGTGGAGTATGTAGTATGAAGGTCAGAGCTTATACAAAATGTCATGGGATTTAGATCTTATTATCAGTTCATTTTTTTCTAGCAATCGAGCCAAGCGTAAAGTGTCGCATCCGACTTTCTCTACCCGATGACATATGTAAACATTCTCTCACTTCACGCTCACATGCTGTTTCTTTTTCCGCACATGTAACCTTTCTGATTGGACAGTTATTCACCATCAGACATCCGAGAATCAACAAAAAAAGCACCGATGAAGAACAAAGCGCACAAATGGCGGCATGGCGCGCTTCAACAAGACAACCAATGGAACAACATAGGAATGTTCTACAAAAGGCACCAAAACAAGTAACAAAGTTCCAGATCACAAAAATATTTCATTAATTTCCATCGTGTGTTTTACATATGCTCTGGTCTGAAAGTAGCCGGAAATGATTTGAGGTGGTTTTCGGAAAAAAAAATTTTGAATGTTAAAG
Source organism: Echeveria elegans (assembly GCA_035048345.1). NCBI lineage: Eukaryota > Viridiplantae > Streptophyta > Magnoliopsida > Saxifragales > Crassulaceae > Echeveria > Echeveria elegans. Next base: position 147,485 of record JAWWMW010001281.1, read on the forward strand.
GTAGTTTCGAGAAAATTTCAAGCATAAAGATGATGTACGAAAAACAACGAAACATAAATATGATTTGAAGTAATTTTTAAAACTCATGATTTAAGGCTCTTGATGGAAATCGATCGGAAACTAAGTGTGAGGTATCTTCCAGAAAACGACTTGATTCAAAAAGGTGGTTTTTTTGAAAAAAAATTTTAGTCTTTCTAAAAGTGTCATACATATAGGTGATTTTAATAATCTCTCTGTCCTCTTTTATTCTTCCTACTTTCCTATTTGAATGTTCCCTAAAGTTCTTCTTATTTCCTTTTTTGACAATTAATTCACTCTCACAATACACTCTCTTTCCTATTTTATTTTTCTCTTACTTATTTTTATCTTATTTTTATTCTCACACTCTCATTATTTCTTAATTATCGTGTCATCAATCCAAACAGAAAGATCATTTCAGGACGGAGGGAGTAATTTCCTAAATTGAAAATGAAGAACAATATTATACCAGCCGTCAATCAAAGAGGATATTGTTGAGAAAAACAAGTTATAACCACACACAAAACATGTAGCAAAACGCCGCGGTGGTGCACGTGGCAATATGTGCACACAGGAACAATCAGATCGGCTCCGGAAGCATCGAGAACCTTTCATACAAAACCCTAAGCAGTTCATGAACGACAATGATGAGGACAAGAGGAAGAGGCTGCCTCATCATACAAATCCTAAGCAGTTCGTCTCACTCAATCATTTAGAAGGTCTTGTTGTTTTATGAATGTGATGGAAGAAGTGAGAATTCATGTATGTGTATAGTAGTCATTTTTTATTTGATGGGTGGTTTGCAGATTTGGTAGTGCTAGCTTTACTGGAATTTGAATCCTGAAAATTATGAGAATGATGCAGAGTTGCATAAACTAAGGGAGGATAGAGGATATAATTACATGGTGAGAAGAGTGACTTTTGTTAGTACACTTTCTAGAGTTGCAAAGGTTGTGATTTGATGTTTAAGAAATAATTTGTTTGGCCGTGTATAGGATATGTTAGATTTATGTCCAGAGAAGACTGAGAATTATGAGGAGAAAATGAAGAACTTCTTCATTGAGCATATTCATGGTGATGAAGAGATTAGATACTGCTTGAAGCGGAGCGGCTATTTTGATGTTCTGGATCAAGGAAGGAGATCTTATTAATCTTGACAGCAGGAATATATCACAGATTCACGCTTGATACCAGCAAGGCAGCAACTATATAAAGGTATCAAACTAGTGACTTATATCTGACTGACTAAGCATTTTTACTAGAATTAACATGCATTTGTATTCAGTTGATGAGACTTTTCAAGGGCGAGCCTGTATGGACTGCATTCAATAGGACACAGGAGGATCATCCAGCACGGAAAGAATATGTGCAGAATGTGGGGGTAGCTCTTGAAGCTCACTGATTTGAAAAGCGTATATCTTCATCCCTTGTTGTGTTAATACGTGATCTCTTTGCATACTCGCATGTGTATCTGTACTACCCTATATATGTTTCTCACTCTGGATTGGTTTCGTGATAAAGAAAACAGACATATATTATGTTCTTTGTGTGTACCATTTGACTCTATTTGGCAGTAGCCTCTTCTCTTTTCGTTGGTTTGGTATTTGTTTCTCTATTTGTGAATGCTTGGCATAAAATAACTCGATAATATAACGCAGAATGATATGCGAGTATATTTGATTGAAAGCTCCCACTTGACAGCCCTGATTTCTACAGCTTCTTCATTCTAGTTCCAAACAGAACCGGTTCCTTCTACCTTATTGAGATTTTTTTTGACTTGGTTTTTTTATTCCCACGTATAAACCTCTTTTTTTTTTTATGCAAAGCAGAGAAAGTGTACTTTTCCGGGAAGCCTTGAATGAACTAAATGTGTGGCGATCATCTGATAATCAGCTACACTATTTGATAGCTGGAGGTAGAACAGATGTAAAAAGGATTGTAACTGTTACTGTAAGTTTGTTGGAACTTGGAATGAAACTTTGGCTTGAGAGCACTTGATAGATTGCTGTTTGCGAATATGAACTTTAGGTGTTCTAGCTGGAAACTCAACATCACCATTTAGTTTGAAAGTCATCCTCATCTCTGTATACCAAAACAACTAACGTGAACTTGTTGGTTTCCCCAGTTTATGCGAAAATCACAAATCCAAATCTCGCTTTTAGTTTACCGATTGAGCCCTATCAAGATTACACTTTTCCTTACTAGCCAATTAATTAGCATCCGCAATATCATTTCAATTACATGTTAGGAAACAGATGACCCAGTGAGTGTGCGGACACTTTTCCTCATATATGGATCCTTGATAGTCAAGCACTTTACTTTCACACTATGATCTAATTTGGCCCTCCACCATTCACATTTCCCTTCAAAAGAAAAAAAATCGGTGCTTCAACTATTACTCCCTGCGTGTGCCATAATATTTTAGGTTCATTTTTTTTAAATTGGAACGAATTTTACTCTCATAAACAGTCTTTCTCGGTTTTTTTATTTATTTTTTAAAACATCTTTCATAATTAATATTCAAGGCACTCATTCACCTAATTTTCACTTGCATAAAACTTTCTTTTTCAATTATTATTTTTACTTTCTCACTTTTTAACGATCGTGAAACTAACAAAATGAATGGTTAGTAAATGACGGCTTGAGTAAGTATCTTTTACATAAAAAAATTTACTCCCTCCTTCTCATTCATTCGGATTTGGACGCGAATTAAGAAAAAAAAAGTTATGGAAGGAAAATAGATAAAAAGATGAGTGAAAAAAAAAAATAGATTGAAAACATAGCATAAATGTGAGATAGAAAAATACTCCATTTGATGAAATAAAAATTATACTTTGAGACGCTAATCTTTTGAGTACATACATTGCATCTGCAAGCGTACACGAGGATTCCGGACCTTTGCTTTCAATTTTAGCATACCATTTTATATTCAGATGCATCACCATCTTACTTAGTTGTATGCCACGTGTCACTTTCATGGACCCACATCTTGCCGAAACAGCCGCCATGACAGCACCATTTCTACACCAATACCATATATCCACATTCCTCCATTTCCTAAAATGCCCTCATAAACCCTCTAAATTCAAATCATCTCAAATCCCAACGTCTCCTCTAGAGTCTTACACCCTCTTGTAAATTAACTGCATACTTCGTCGACTCGTCCGTCCAACCCTAAATTCGTTCACTAGAAATGATTTTCGGATCTGTCTCAGAAACTGATCGTGTAAATGCGAGTAACCCAACTCCATTTTGTATTGGATTCATAAAATGAGCATTTTAAATTTATAACCATTTTTTTATTTTAAATAATAACATTTTGAATTGTAATCATTCGGATTCGGATTCGGAGCCGCTGACATTTTATAACAACAAAAGTTATTAATTATTATTTATATACACCTATAAAAAAATATTTTCTTGATAAAAAAATATAGTCAAAACAACGTAGTATGAGGTAGGTGTAAAGTAACAGGCAACACAGGATCTTATTCCTATTAATTAATATGAATCTCACACTCCATTAAATGTCAATCCTTTAACATTTCATGCTACACATAGTCTGCCAAAAACCAAAATGATCACTGGGCAGTGTCCTACCAAACAATGGATCTTTGTAAATGTCTTACGTCCAATGTTCAAACTTTGTAACCATAACATTTCTTGGCTTTGACTTATTGGTTCTTAGCTTGATGCTTCCTCCGTAGAGAGAGTCTACCGTTTTTCGATATGGATCGTTGCATAATGGTCGAGAGACGTGTTTTGGAAAATAGCAACGGGTGGAACAACATGCTTTCAATTGTATAGCAACATGAATTTTCGACAATATGTATCTCAATAATTAGTACCCATTCATTTCATATTGATGTTCTCATTTTGGATATTTGTACAGAGTTTAAGAAAATGGCGTAATATTAAAAAGATACAATAAATAAAATGTGAGATTTGAAAATATCTATAAAAGATTAGAAAACAGATGTTTAATCAAACCTAAAATTACAATTGTACCCCTCTCTCCACTATTAATCACAAATATACCATTAAAATTAAAGATTACAAACACATTCCGGCCCATTAAATAAAAATTAATTAAAATTTTAATTTATTCATCTTTTCAGCATTAATCACAAATATACTATTAAAATTAAAAATAACAGGCCCGGTCCGGCCCATTAATTAAAAATTAAAAAAATTAAAAATTAAAAAATTAAATTTAATATTAAAATTAATACTAAAATAAAAATTAAGCGGTTCATTTAATATTTTTAGGTGAATCAAGTGAAGATATGAAAAAAAAATAGAGATGCTGGAAAAACCGTTCACGACAAGAGCGAAGCTAGTTTCATATAAAGAAATAGTAACAAAACAACGACCGGAACAAAAGTGGTCTCAAGATTTAACTCCACATATAACTAACGACGCATCGTCGTCTTAAACGCTCACGTTCGTCGTTTCACCGCA
>JAWWMW010001281.1:185240-197335 GCA_035048345.1 Echeveria elegans
TTGATAAAGATCATCTTAAATGAGGCGATGAAGAATATCTGATTAAATATCCATCCAAATAAATATAATCAAATATTTATGAAGATTATGAATATTGCTAAATATCCGGTCTAGCAATTATTTTTGAAGATGGAATATTTCAAAAGTTAGTTATGTCAAGTAAATCTTTTTGCTTGAGAGATAAGCAAGCAACCGAGTGCATATAAATAGCAGCGACGTCCATCTTCAATTCTAAGTCAAAATATGCCAAGTACAAACACTTTCGACGAAGAGCACGAGCACAATTTCGGCTGTTCTTGTCAGTCATAGATAGGTGATAATCCGATGGACGCCATCAAGCTGTCAAAAGCTGCTCACTGACTGTGTCGACGAAAGTCTGATTGTTTCCACCGGGCTTGAGGAGAAGCCCATCGGACTAAGCCTTAAGGGAGCCGAACCGGGTTACCAATCTCTGTGTCATTTAAAGTTTCAGTACGCTAACTTCTCTCTAAGTTTAATTGACACAGGTACTGAAGCAACTGAATCTTAAACAACAAACAGAACGAAGTCAATTTTCAGAATTTGAAGGCACAACACGCAAATGCAGATAGCTACTTATCAAAAGATGCATTTCAAAAAAACTGCTTTTGAAATCAGTGTCATAAAATGTGATTTTTTGGATGACTGCAAATCGGAATCTATAAATACGCACTGTAAATATCTTTTTATTTATTTATTAGAAAAGCATATTCAATTGTGAACTACAAACATAAATAGTGACCAGAGGTTATTATGTCACCATTAAATCTCAAAGCCACCATTTACAGAATTTATATATTTTGAATCGCAGAAACATATTCTCAAAATTCAAAATAATAATTTCAACATCATCAGCCATTAAAACCACTATGTTTTTTTTCAAAAGAAATAATTGAGTAGGCATTCTACCAAACCTCTCACCTGAAAATAAGATCTCGCCGCCCATTTCCCTGGGGTGGAGGATAGCCTGCCCTCCGTGGAGGATGACTCTCACTCCTCTACCCCTAGGATTTTTAGTTAGTATCTCCCTTGCGTCTTTCCACATGTATTTCTCGCTCTGTTCGTCCTAGTTGAGGTCCTGTATTTTTCGCTAAGTTTTGTCCTAGTCGAGGTCTTGTATTTCTCGCTAGGTTTCGTCCTAGTCGAGGTCTTGTTATTTTCTCTAAGCTTCTATCTTTTGAGAGTTTTCTATTCATTTTTATTAGGTGTTCAGTTTGTGTGTTGCCTTTCGGCGTGAGTCGTCTGACGATTGCCCGTCTCGGAGGTTATGTTGAGCATAGTTGAAGGTGGTGCTCTGTTTGTGCTACGTTTCAGAATGGCTCTTTTTTGGAATAGCTCGGCTCAGTCAGCTCTGTACGCGGTGGATTTGGCTGTCTGGTCGGGTTGTTGCAGCTGGACCTTGTTGGCTGTCGGAATTGAGTTCATTCTGCATGTTAGTTTTGCCGTAAAGCTCTCGGAGGTGGCTTGGTCGCGTCGTCAGCTTCTGTCAGTTCTGGGGTTCATTGATGGTTGTGAGGCTTTGTGTCTCTGGTTGCGGCACCATTGCGTCGGAGGTTGGGCTTTTGGCGGGTTTGGGTTGTGTTTGGTGTGGCCGGTTCCTCAGCGGGTTCTGGTGAGGCTGCCGATTTCGCGGTGTGCAGGCTACGTCTCTGACTCTCTGCTGAGCAGCGGTGGTTCATGATGTTGCTGGCCGGGGAGCGCGTACGCAGTGGGCTTGGGAGCTGAACCGCCGGAAGCACAACGGACGTGCGTTTGGAGATGCTCTGTTTTTTGGCATTTATTGCATTAATGGTGTTGGCGGCATTTATTGCAGCTTTTTTGACGGTTTTAGTCGTCTTTTGGGTTAAGTCTTGACAGGCTTTTAATGCCTTGTTGGATTTTTGGGTATTGGTGCCTGTATGACCTGCACTGTAATAGGTTTTTAGGTACTAGATATTATGTCTTGTAGGAGGTTATGTACCCGTATTTAACCCGTTAACGAAAAAAATAACCACTATTTTTTTCTTCTTTTCCAAGGTGGTGATTTAATGTTCGTGTGATGATTACCATCCTCATCATGGTAAATGTAAGCAAATCCACCATGTCGGGTCATATCCATTCCGGCTGAGATACTCAACTCATGCAGAATATAAAACAAAGGACCCATTGTAGCACTCACCCAGCCAGTGATCACAAGAATTTGAACAAAATGAGCTGCCAGAAGCTTCCCTCCACCACCCATAAATGGCCTACCTCGTTCGCATACTTTACCGTGCGAAAAGAGCTGTGAAAATGATTCCCCAAGCACCGCAGCCCCCGTGGAGCTGAGCTGCTTCTAAAGGATCGTCGAATTTAAAGATGGCAGATACTTTGTTTAAGCCGGTTAAGACAAGTGAAGCTACGAAACTGCAGATGATCGCGGCCCAACGGTCAACTACTGGACAGCCGGCAGTGATGTAGATGGGTCGTATGATTTAACAGAGGAGATATAATATGTGATATTTATATGTAGTGTCATATAGGGAAGTTTCCCTTTATAGAAGTATCCATATTGGAACTTGTATTATAAATCCAAAGGAGTTCATTTAACATTATTTTACTATAATAATACTATATTGTAAAAAAAAATAGTATCAATCGAACTTTCATCTATCCGACGCCACTATTTAAAGTTGTTGATACAGAAATCAAAATTGTGAAAGCTGAGTTTGAATAAAAAAAAACAGAGCTAGTTGGCAGCTGCACTGATATAAACGCCCTAAAATTTATACTGCTCAGTTGCACTTTAAGTTATTGTCAGCGTGACATGGGATCCAACAACAATGACATGCTCTGCTTGGTGAGAGTTCCATGCTGTAAATAATGCTTATAAACTTACGCCTTCCCTTTAAGTCTCTTCTTTTGATTCCGCCGCTGATCACGAAAGCCTGGAAAATTTTGATTACACAGTTAATAATGTCGTTTGATAAAGAAAATACCGGTCCTTTTTTACACTAATTGAAAATTTAGAATAACATAAATAACATCCAAGTCCTTTCAGTTTAACAGGTCAACATAATCTGAAAGATGAGCTTACGTATTTTTTCTGCTTTTCTTTTCCGCCTCAGCTCCACTACACTTTTCCGCTTCTGGGCATTGTCTTTCACACCCAAGTTCACCTGTGGGAAATCAGAAATGTTAAGTATGTTAAAAACCGGCGAGGCTTCCCGTAAGTACAATGGTTATCAGAGAGTGGACAAAGAACCAGAAGAACAAACTGCTAAAGTCATGGTGACACCTTTTAGAAGTTCAAATTTCAAAATTGTAGTTAAAACTTTTCATATACTGCTAAACTAAATCTAACGTTGTTTTCCATGAAGGTGCAAATTCTCTAGACTTCCTTACCGTCATCATTAGCTTCAACAACGCAATTCACAAAATAAATACATGATCTAACAAGTTTCAAGGGAAATAGTGCCTCTGATGTTTACTTTTCCCTACCCTTTTGGAGATTCCATGACATAAATGATAGATCTTTTAGGAATTTCATTTTTCTGATACCAACAACATTTCATGGGTTTTTTACATGGAACTTCGTATCTAAAATCAACCAAATCGCATTTTTCAGTTCAAAATTTTCTAAAAGATTACGTGAGCTTTACACTGCTTATTAGCACTTGCATAATTAGCAAGTCGAGCCTACGAGTACTGACAAGATAATAAATTTGATATTTTCCTGAGATGCCATATTAGTGCGCACAAAATATAACCACGTATCTCTGAGTTTGTTATTTAAGAGCAGATAAAGGCATTGGAAAGCATCTACTAAACCTCAGTGTGCATTGTTTCATAAGAGCAGATAAAAGGCACTTGAAACGTCGCATATTACCTCATGCCCCGCGCTGCGAAGCGCTTGGACTGCATCCACGCAGTCTTTGCCAATCACCATTGAATGGCTTTCTGTAGGTTCTCCTAGATGATGATTATCACCAGACTCTTTTTTAGACAACTCCTCAAATTGATCTTGCACGAGTGGCGAAACACCAGCCTGAATAGCCAAAGGTCAAACATTTAAATTACTTTTTTAGAAATTTGAGCAATTATTCGAAAACCTGATGCAAGGTAGCACGAAATTCAAGGATGATATCAATAACTAATCAGTGTAGAACATTACCGCAGCTACGTAACTTGGTCTGAAGGTTGCTGGTCTCAAAGGACGCGAAAGAAGCATATCGAGTTCCTGCAATAATTATATTTCATGAACAAGCTTTCTATGTAAGTGGGGGGTTGAGTATAAACACAATTACAAGAGCAGTAACATCAATATGTGTTTCGATCACCTGGTGTAGTTTCATTAAATTTGCAGATTTTGACTTGTTCTGCTTATGCTTATTAGCCCTTTCATCATCACTTTCGTCTCTATCAATTTCTATCCCAACAGCTTCAGCACTTTTTTCAAACCAGTTTTTTTTGGCCTTCTCCTACATACATATCAAAGCCAACTGAGCGTATCATGAATATAACTCAAAATGTGTAAAATTTACAGCAGTTAATCAGTGACTACAAGCGTATGGGGTGGAACAATGTGGCATCATTATCAGACTGCTACATTATACAACATAGAAATACCTGGGATTCTCGTCGAGAAATCTTATCTATCTGCCGAGCAAGTGATAATCGCCTGTGAACCTCTTGCATGTACATAGGGTCTACAGGGAATTGACGGAAAGTCTCCTGAAATAAATGCAATACGAATAGAACCCATGGAAAATTTCAATCATCTAGCTTATTTCTATGCTAGCCTTTCACCCGGCATCAAGCCAGAATCCATATACAATACCTAAACAGATTGAAACAACATCAAAATCTCAAGTTTTTTATACACTCATACCTTGGAAAATGATCTGCACAGCGATGCAAACTTCATCTTGTCATTTGGTGAAATGAGAGCAATGCTGCAACCATCTGCAGATGCTCGCCCAGTTCTTCCGCTTCTATGAACATAAACCTACAGAATTTCAAATACCACTGAAACACTGCGAAAAATTAATATGGAAATTACAAAGAGTAATTTACAAGAGTCGGTAATAACTCACCTCAGCTGAATGAGGCAGCTGGTAATGGACAACTGTTCTGACATCTTTTACATCAAGACCTCTAGCTGCAACGTCAGTCGCTATGAGGATTCCTCGGTTATCCCCCCGGAAGCGATCCATTGCCTGCCACACAAAATGATAAAAAAACGTACTAGAATCATATCCCCACAATCTTTACCATATGTACTCTTCCATAGATGCTGATCATCAAAAGATGAAATATACTTGGGTTTCAATATGACATTAACCATAATGCACACGCCGCATATAGAAATTGTAAAGTTGATCGCATATTTCATACTCATATTCATTAGGGTGTATCGGGGCACATCCATAACATGGTTTTACAGACCATACTCATTATTTTGAAGCTGTCAAGAAATGAGCTTCTTACTTAAGTTCATTGACTTTTGTCAACACACAGTTGTGCTCCTGGTTATAAAAGGATAGCTGTAAAAGTCTGAACACAAAATCATAGAACAGCCTTATAGTCCAAATATCAACTGTCAACACAATGGCAGTAGTGGTTTGTCCTTTGGGAAGTTTGTCGGTTGGGGAAACGGATAAGAACCAAAAAGTTCACAAACATCCCAGCATATAACCATATAGTTCGGGATACTGATGAACCCCAAAACAAAATGCAGCTGTAAGGATTTTGGACGAACAACAAACAGGTTGAACTATGCTATACAGAAGAAACAAAACACACCTTAAGGCGTGCTCGCTGCTGCTTTTGAGCGTGGAGCACGGAGACTTTGATTTTTAATGTGCTTAAAATTGACGAAATATGTCGTAAAGCAGCAATTGATGTGCAGAAAACAATTGTGCGGCCATTTCCATGAACACTCAGAATGTAATATAGATATGCATCCTTGTCTTCTTCCCTGCATCTGAAATGCAAAGTAACATATAGTGCAAATTAATTCAGAAAAGTATTTTTCGTAAAGTATTTTCAAAATTCTATTTATAAAACTACAAATGGCATTACATATGCATACAGATACAAAATATGCCAAGAACAAATCATATGCTCTTTACCACCTAACACAACAGAATTCAAAACAGCCGGTGATGACTGATGACAAACTTATAAAAGCAAAGAAATACTTTCATATATAGTTTACTGTGAAATTGTTTAAAAGTCAAGCAAAGTACTTCCTGTTAATATATTTATGATGAAACATGTACAGTTACTGGCACAAAGGTATGCCATGAATTATTTGCACCAGAGTAACTTAAGAAAGATAACCACATACTCAATAAAGGATTCCTCGATCTTTTCTGCCAAAATGGATGAGCTCGTCAGATCAATGATAGCAACATTGGGTCTTATACCAGCACGTTCAGATAATACTTCAATAGAGTTCAGTCCATCGGTCGCTGAAGTTTTGGAACTGATTGATTTTCGTTTCAACTTCTTATTGAAGTCAGGCGACAGTGCAATAGTGGCAGAGAAAACAAATGTCTGCCTTTTCTTCTGTTGAATGTTACTAATTGTAACACAATTCGGTGTGTTTTCAGCAGGTTCATATTTGGGATAGCTGGTTCCCGGAAGCTTTTCAATTATTGATTGCAGTTCGCGAAAGTGCCCAGCTTGTATCATTCGATCCGCCTCATCCAGCACAAAGAATGACAGGGAACGCAGCTGCATAAAAACAAAATGTGGATAATTTCTCGATCCGGGCATGACATGATGAAATTCCCACTCAAATCGCATATGTAAATTCCACAGTGCGAATGGGTGAGGAAAAAAGTTCGTGCCTTTATTTCTTTTCTCAGGAAAGTCAAACATTCAAGACATATTCACGAACCTCAACAAGGTGAGGTTCTCCTCTTGACATCAACTCCCATAACCTTCCTGGAGTCCCCACAACAATCTCAGGCCTTCCTTTCAACAGCCTCTCTTGCTTTTCTGTGGACATTCCTCCGACAACTGGAACAACTCTTGTTTTCGCATCTTTTGCCACTTGTTTCAAGTGATCTGTAACCTTGAAGACAACCAGAAGCCATCAAGGAATCATTTTGGTAGTCTCAGTACGTTTCATTTGCAAGACCAATAAGGCCTCACTTAAAGGTCGGTCAAGAGATTGCTATTGAATGCTTAAGTCAATATCAAACAAGTTAGAAGAGCAAATTAATCAACATATAATTCTGATCTTTTGACTTTGTTGGATACCTGTAGTGCAAGCTCTCGTGTCGGAGTAATTATAAGAGCCCTTAAGAAGCCGCTTCGATCATGATTAATTGCTGCTTCTTCTCCATTTGAATCCAACATTTTCACAATTTTCTCTTTTTCTTCCAGTAAACGTTGTAAAATAGGTATACCAAAAACAAGAGTCTTGCCAGATCCTGTCTCAGCAGCGCCAATAACATCCTGCATCAAGTTATTGAAGGTTCCACAATTTGAAAGTAAGTGATTATCAGCATCAACTAAAAGTAGTGATCATATCATTTGTTCTAGAAGCCGGTAAGGCTTGGTGTTGAGATTATTTTATTTACAGGATCGATCGTCTTGACTTTCCATTAACTCTTGAGAAAACTCTGTATTTAACGGATCTTCGCTTATGCTCTAAAATCAGTCTAACTGGCTACTCCAGTCATAAAATACCATGTTTATCTTGAATTCTTGATTCTTAAACTAACTGTTTTCATTTCGTTAAACAAGCTACAGAAATCGGAATAGAACATATCTGCTCTACCTTGTCATTAATATTTAATAGGGATATCATATGTTTTTCTTTAACCAGGGTATACTGAGATGACTATATACCTTTCCTTGATGAGCAGCAGCAGGAATGCATGCTTTTTGTATCGGTGTAGGTTCTTTAAATCCAAGCCTGTAAATAGACTTTAAAATTAGGGGATGGAGTCTCAGCTCATTCCATGCATAATACTCAGCAGCATCTGGTAGCGTCTCATCTCCTCCATCTTCAAGCAGTGTCTCATCGGCATCTTCAATAATTGTCTCATCGCCATCTTCGACTACTCTATCATCAGCATCCTTCTCATCAGGCACTGAAACTTTATTAATACAGATCTCAGATTATTGAAAACATATGACAGTACACTATTTGACAAGGCCCAGTGAAAACACTTTGCACAACTTATGATTATAAAGTCGAATAAAAACATTTTGCTCAACTTACTATTCGACAAGGTTAAATAAAAGACTCTACTTTGAGGCTAATTCTTTTTCAGATGAAATAAAATTTGAAAGCACTAGTATAGTGGAGTAGTACTTCCATGAAAAGTCCTGAAATATCAATGATTACAGTACTTTTACATCTTGAACATCTTAAGACGAACCAAAACGAGAGTTGAATATTTTTTGATTTGTTAGAAGCTAGTCAGTTGAATATACTTCTACTGTGTATAAATCTCAAGGCAAAGAAATTTCACAGTTACAATGTACCACATGTACCAGTTGGCCACTAGGCAGAGCCGCAGAGCAATAAGGTTATTTGCATAGCAAACCTACTGTAAAACACATAAATCCAATCCAACAATGCGGAAAACATCAAAGTGCTTTGTGAGAAGAATATCGCATAGGTGATAAAGGAATCGCATCTGCATTTGTTAAAGGACTGCTGCAAATCAGATAAACCGACAAAAGATCCTAAACAGTCAGAAAATGTAAGAGACATATTATATTATCATCCTTCAATTTGCAAGTTAGAAGAGAAAAAAAACATTTCACAAGAATATAGAAGCTCAAAGCCTGATCAGATTCGACTTCGATGCCTGGCCGAATCGATTACAAAACACAATGTGCACAGAGGCTACAATCATTATAAGTCATTCATTCTTACACAGCTAAAAGTGGCATCAGAAGCAGTCAAACAGCAAAATGAAAGACACTAACCCGGACCAGGTATAGTCTTCTGATTTTTATCCGCCTCCTCAGTTACTGACTTCTGCTTCTTTTTAGGCTTTTTACTCTTCTTCTTTTTGCTTTTCTTCTTCAAAACTGTGGCATCCTCCTCTTCTTTCATGTCAATTACACCAGTAACTTCATTATCAACCGTGCCACTTCTTTTCCTCTTCTTTGTCTTCAATGTTTCCTCCACCGCTTCACCATCTTCTCCAACACCAGGAATCCCAAACTTATACTCAGACTCATCAATTTCCTCCAACATAAGAAAACCTGCAAAAATCATTATTATAAAAATCAAACAAAATAAAATCTCTTAAAACCGCAAAGAGGAGAGGGTGTCAAAAGTGACCTCCGTCGAGTTCGTTGGTGCCGGCAGTAACATTAAATGCGTCGGGATTAGGAAGAGAAGAGTTCCACGGGAGTGAATCGAACTGTTCTAAAAATTCCATGTCTTGACTTACTCTTTTCTTCTTCACTGCTGATTTTTTCCTGCAAAGGGAAGTCGGAGCTGCCGAATCGGAGCCGGCGGCGGTCATGTCTAACTCGTTTGTTTCATCAGTTCAAAGCGCGGCGCAGCGCAAGGAAGAAAAGAAGAAGACACAAAACGCAGCGAAGTGCGAACATGAGAATAATGAAAGTTCTGACTTTTTGGGGGAAATTGAAAATATGTAAATTACAATTTCGGCCTGTAAGTTTTATATTTAATAAAAAAGAACAGAGTGTTTCGAAAACTCAAAAAAATAAACGCCCACCGTGGGGCTCGAACCCACGACCACAAGGTTAAGAGCCTTGCGCTCTACCAACTGAGCTAGACGGGCTTCTAATGAGTCTCGGCAATAAACATACTTAACATGTTTTGGAGTTGCAGTTTTGCTTAGCAGCCAACCGCCCAAAGAGTAGTCAACCGGTCATTCTAGGCACGCTTACAAAAAGAGCACAATATGTGGATCTCGAGAAACTAATATTCTCTCTAGTCACTAGTCATTTAAGCACGAGGATCCTGAACAAAGAAAAAAACTGTTTCCTAATTATATCGTGACTATCGAACAAAGAGTTGCCTAATAAAAGTTATCTCGTAATTATATCATGACTATCTTATGAACATTATTTGAACAAAGAGTATGTTTGGAGATAAAACTTCCACAAGGAATGCCATTATCACTCATTTTTCATAATCATTCAAAAAAGTACTACATATTACATGAAACAAACAGTGCTAGATATGTTTCTTTGAATTTCACAAAGGATTGGCTTAAGCTTTGTGCATCCCTTTTGGTAACCAACCTGAATTGGAGGCTATCCTTAGTTCGTCATGAAGCTAATCAAAAGGCTGATTACCTGGCTCGGAAGGCTGCTATTGAAGAATGGTCTTGGAGTTGCACTTTTACAGTGCCTTTTCTGTGTTAAATTTTGTTGGTTTCACTTTCTGTGCTTGGGTTCCGAGTTTTATGTTGTTGTTCCCATCATGGGAAAGTTACTATAAAAAAAAGGAACAAAAACCCCCAACTAGTTAAATTTACCCTACGAGGTCTAGATAGTTCAAATTCGGTAACTACATCATCATCACTGTTACATTTTCCATATAAAAAGACCATACGATCATCAAAAGAGTCATCATCTATCATGTTTCAGTCTAATTTTCATTATCTGCATTGATGAAAATGCTTTTTCAGTGGTAGTATGGATACTTAAAGAGTCATAAGAAGACAAATCAATATAAATCATCGAGTAATATGATGACTTCCCAAAAGTTACCAACAAGCGACACAAAGTACATATAGAGGTTGTATTTGCAAATGTTGCATTCTGCTTGACTCCTGATACAAATAATTCACATTTCATAAATCAATAATATCATCTTTTGAAAAGTCTAAGGGGTAAACCTTTGAAGCAAACTTAGGCACATCTTCGATTTTTAATATTTGGAAGTCATTTTGTAAGTGAAATGGTGCACCGAGAACAAGAAGCTTCATTCAACTTTTTTCAAAGCTACTATCAAATTCTGACGTCTGATGGTCAATAACAACATAAAGAACTTTGATCCGCAAGAAATATCTAGTGTAGTAATGTCATAATCACAACAACCAACCTTTTTATCAAAGCATCTCAACCATTTTCCTTCAATCTTGATGTTTTTTTTGTTATCGGGGGAACATTACGACATTCACAATGTCAGTGTCTTTCTGTTTTTTTCTTTTGAAAAGCATGAGAAAGAATTTATTTATCTTCATAACTTCATGCATAAGAATCAAACTATAGACAAACTCACAATTTGTCAAAGCGTCACGGGTTCCTCTTTAACCTTGTTTCATCAACAAATGCAGAGGAGATGAAAAATGAAAACGTGTGTTACGAGTGAACCAAAGAGACAGAAATTTATAGAAATATTGCGGAAAAAGGCCAGTGTTGAATGCATATACTTGAAAGCTTGATGACATGGTGTAGTTTACCAATCTACATCAATATATCGGTCGTATGAGATCATCCCGATCTTTTGGTTTAATTGTACTTACCGGCTTGTCTCAAAAAACATTGAATTAGTTGTAATTGGAACATTTAATTAAAAGGACGTTCAGGTTCACGTACTACTTAGGCTCTATTCTTTAGACTTTAATTTAAAATCAATCAGGTAAGTTTAGTCAATTGCTAAACATTATTTATAAAACTACGAGTAACATATGCAATGTACCCACAATCAAAAAACAACTAATAACATAAGAATAGAAACAAAAATATTTAAATATTTAATATACATAATCAAAATATAATATCACATGAGTTATTTATTAGTGTCCAAGTTCACAATATCTTCATTATCGAGATTGGTTTTCTCAATTTGAAATGCTATTGTATCTCGTAACTGACTCATTTGTGTTATTCAATTGTCATCAAAAAGATAAGAATCTTCAAACTGATTTACCAGTTCATGTGCTAAGATATGGATTTATAGTTGATGCATCATAATTAAGTTGTAGAGTAAATGTCGCAAATATACTATTTTTTTTGGCGAACATCTTCTGATTGAGGCATGCTTTTAAGAATCTTCACCTCTTTTCAAAACACCAAATGATATTTCGATGGTGGTTCGCAAAGATGAATGTCGATAATTAAACTTTTCATAAATTCATGTAGGTGGATGACCATGTGTG
>JAWWMW010001286.1:21035-35882 GCA_035048345.1 Echeveria elegans
CCCCTTTTTAATTTAAAAATCATTTAATATTGTGATTTAATCTGGAACGTAGGATGAATCAAATGAATGAACATGATATTTTTATATTTTTTATATTAAATACCCCTTAAGCAAATTCCACGCTAAATGATTTTTTAAGTTCGATAATTTATCAGTAATTTTTATTTTTTAAATATAATATGATAAAGTGGTAAATTTATCAAAATTTTACCAAAACCGATTAAAACAGTAAATTTCTCAAAATTTTAACGATAAATGATATTTTTGGATGGTAAAACGAGAAACATAAAAACGGTAAACTACATTTGCTCCCCTAAACTTGAAAACCAGTGTCTCCCTTTTGAATAGAATATGCCGCAAGGCAGCTACTCCTTGACGCTACAAATCGATAATATTAAGAAGCATGCTGCTTTACAATATTTCATACAAGGTCAATACACAATTTGGGACAAGAGAGCAGAATTTGCAAGTCATTTCTAGTCCATCGGCGCTATACGGCTCGTTTCTCCAAACACAATTATTTATAAAAATTGAGAGAAGAAAAGAAGAAAAACTGATCATTAGAACTACCTATTATCAGCCTGGATAGTCTTGCACCTTGCAACAAAGCTTCTAGAAGTCTTCTTTGTCTAAGCTAAGCACCTCAGACATTTGGCTCATCAAGGGATCTTGAACTTGGGCTGCTATGATCCTGATTGGCATCTTCAGAATCGCTATTTTCTGGTTTAATATCACTCTCAGTTCTCAAATCCTTGTACGCTCTAATTGTCAAGCTGGCGACAGATGGAACTGAACTTTCACTTTCTTTGGTAATTTCCTCACCATTGGTGTTTAATCCTTTACTTGGATTCGTAGCGATAACCACATCTGTAACACCAGAGGATTCCACTGCTTCAGTGTTGTTTGTTGACTTACCATTACGTTGATCTCTTATTTTGTCCTCTGGACCAGAGCTGGAGTTACTGCCTAGCTTATTGTAAACCACTTTCTCAACTTCTTCTGATTTGATACTTGATTCCCCATTCAGCTGCTCCTTTGGCTTGCCGTCATGGCTAGTTCCGTCAACAATATATAGATTTACTCCTGGATTATATTCCAAAGCCAACAACTGGTTTGCGCTGTTTCCTGATGTGCTGTTGGACATCATTCGAGCTGGAGGCATTTCATGATCATGCTGCCCTTCATAAGTAGTAATGACGAGTTTGGCATCATGGGATGCTCTCTCGACATGTTTCTTAACTGGGCATCCACCTGCTGAGCACCTGTAGTAACTCCTGCATAAACATGAAACAAGATATGTTTATGCTGAAGCTTTAAACATCTTTAAACATATGGTAAAATAAATAGATTTGACAATATAACATACCTGGGGTTGGGGTTGCCTTTGACAAACTTTTGACCATACTTGCGCCATCGATACCCATCATTCACCAAATCCACTTCACTAACCATTTGCTGAACATGGCGTGTATCCATTGTTGGCCTGCCCGCTATGACTGGTTCAGGCTGCCTTGGTTCTTTCTTTCTGTTTGAGTCATTTCATTCAACAATAAGTGAGCATAGACTGTATTTATCATTACATTAGCAGCAATACACAAAACAGAAACTTACCGTCTCTTTGAGTCGGGAGTGCCATCTTTGCCCACATTGTCTTTTGTCTTAGTCAATTGTGTGATTACATGCTCCTTTCGATCGGGGACTACACCAGTAAGGGGCATCAGCATGCTAACCTGGTCAGCAGGTTTACTCGGCTGGTGAGCAGCTGCAGGGGTTTTCTCTTTGAAGACAGAAAATTCACATTATAAGTTTATACAGACTCTGAAACATGTCGAGTACTAAAGTCATACTATAAACCGAGATCAGGCATACCTCCGGAAATGACATCACAAGGGACATCCATCACACCTACCTTAGGAACCACAGAACAGCTAACTGTCACTGGCAGGCTCAGTTGAGTTCTGGGATGATCATGATCACCAAATAAGAGTGTATCAGTTATCTGTCCGTCATGGGAGCGTTCCACTTGCTTCTTCACTTGGCAGTCTGGGTAGGTACACCTGTAATAGCTCCGAACAAATTTGTTACCCTTCACATGCTTCTGCCCATACTTCCGCCAACTGTATCCATCTGCTGGACCTTTTTCCGGCGACACAATTTGAGTGCCACCTTCTTGATCAGGTGGCAACGCAAATACGCCAGACTCCAGGCTGGCTGTTTTATCTAGCTCAGAAGCTATTTCTCTGCGAAGACTTTCTTCAGTAGCAACCATGATTTTGCTTGCTTATAACTAATAACTCAACATCAGCCAATAGGCTGGGTTCAGGCCGCCCTTTGAGTGCTTTTTGCACCAGTTGTGTAACTGAGATGAGAACTGACATTGGTCAAAACTTCAGCAATAGAGACCTCAGGAAACACATTAAAAAAAAACCTATAGAAAAATAAGCAGGAATGTGAATTGACTGCTGCAAATAGAAGACGGTGGCGAGTAAACAATACAGGGATCCATTTTTTTGCTTCTTATTATACAATATTGGAGGCTAAAGTTTGTGCACAGTCTTCCTTAACAGAATTTCTGCTATTCTATAAGTTCACTTAATAAAAAGTTGCCAGAGCAACTGTAAATATGCGTGTTTTCTTGAGTACATCGTCTGTGTGAAGAAAAAGGACTCAAACGCTTTCAGATGTACAGATACATATAATCTCTATTAAACATTTTTTTTAGTTTTTCTCCGTTTTGTGGTATTCACATATCTTATGTTTATGCTATGACGATCTTTATCTAAAAATGTCAGCAGAAGAAATGTGATGCATTGCGAATATGAAATGACCAGTTAAAATCAAGGAACAAGACTCACTTTTTTAAGATTCATGACTGGGCTTCCTCTACCTAAAACCCAATCACCAAACTACACTAACCTTCATATGAAGATACAAGAAAAGCTTGCTTATCGGGCTTCATAAGCAAGTGTGTATTAGTAGAGCTGGGGGCATGCAAGGAACCAGAAAGAACTATAAGGGAAAAAGCAATCCTGAAGACACGTTTTGTCTGGTTTCACGAAAACATACTGAAAGTGCCGACACCAGCAAAAGGGCTTTAAATTATTGAAAACCATTGTCAAGCTGCAATAAAGTGGTCCTTTCGTGTTTCCTTGCTTATGACCTATTGACCTTACTAAGCATAGCAAACACAGGCACACAAACATAAATGATATTCATAAACTTTTAGTTGATCTGATTCCATGAACTCAAATTTGTTCCTCATCGGAATTCGGATATATAAATCTACCAGTTAGGAACAAGACCAAACATTTTGCATAGATATACGAGAATAACAATTATCATTTCCCTCTCGAGCTAAAAACAACTATGTTATCCGTCGCATAGGCATAGAGCCATATCGAGCATTTACTGAAAAAATCAAAAGGCAAATCTAGCACGCTACAGAGTGCTTGCATGAAAAACAACATCAAATACCAAACAGGGACAACAATTCATACCTAGCTTGGACAAACCTCATACAATATAGCATGCGACCCTCAAGGTCTAGTAGGAATTAATGGAGAAACATCTGGACTTTTGCACTAATAGACTTGGTAAATTTCGGCCATCTGATCCGGCTGTGTTGTTTTTCATTTGGTTGCGAAATCCGTCATCCATATATGATGGCTCGGCACAGAATTTTTCATTGTTATTCATATTTTACAGTACCTTTTGGGGAAAAGGAGAAAAGGGAAGCAAGCGGCTAAAATTCTTTATGCATCTTCAGGGACTTTACCAAAATGATAGTGGTTAACTGCTTTCTTTGCTCCCAGATTTTTTTCTCCTTTTACTAGAACAAGAGAAGAAAACAACAATCTCGAGTCCTTTTTCGTGCCTAATAATATGGATGCCATCATTGGTGCGTATGGTATAAACCTTTGATGACGAAAAAGACCACAGCAGCGCGCACAAGACATTTTTAATTTTATGTATATCCTAATTCCTAGGTACCCATAAGATACTTTCAATGAATTTAGTCTTTGCTAAACACAGACAAAAAAAATTCGAAGATCCTCAAATCTAAAAATTCATATTAAATTTGTAGGATTCAAATAGAAGTCACTCACTATCCATACGACTAAAAGAGACAAAATCCAAAACCAAAAAACTTTTCATATGAATTAATCAAGCAACACCCGCACGGAATCCCCTTTCGTTACACAGAGACACACTAGATATATCCCTCAGTCACTCCGGGGGTCAGTAAAAACATCAAACACATCAAAAACTGCAGTTTTCTATTTATCCTGACCAGGACAAAGACCATCACCTAAAACCCCTCTTCCATCCAGGCCATTAAAACAACAAAATTCAAATTTGAAATCCATACAATTTAATAGCCAATAAAAATTTCAAATGTAGAAATTACTCCAAATCTAATCCATTTCCCTAAATTTACTTCCTTTTAAAGTCACCAAATAACCTAACCACAAACTCCTACAAAAATCAAACACATACACGCACCAAATTTCAACACAAATCAACCCACAGCGCCACAATTCCAAATCCCTAAATTCCGACAACATACTCAAACAACCAAAAATAGATCAAATTTCACGCAATCAAAGATAATCGTCTGAAATTCATACCTAATAGTGATCAAAACTCGCCTTAAAACCCTCAATCAAAACGCCTTTTCAACACCAAACCACAGCAAGCTACAAACTCCCATCGTCATCCATAGTAGCGAGAACTGAAGGTAGAGATAGATGTCTATAGAGAGAGAATCGTCCGTCAAAGATAGCTCAGAGAATCAGTACTACGAGCTCCTCCCCTTTCGTTGGTCTCTGACCTGAGAGCTCCAATCATCTACGTGCACGTTTACCGTACATCCTCCTTTTGTTAATGCAATCTCAATCGTTCGTTTTAATGGAATGAGATATGAGTCGTTGGATGATGAGTGTCTTCGTACGAGTATTTTCACAAAGAGGCGTTGGTTTGTAATAAGTGTAACCCTGAGGTGTTGGCTGAAAATTACTGTCTTCGTTTCATATTTTTATTCTCATTAGGCAGTTGGCAAAAATTTTTTAAAAAATTATATCATGTGAGATAAAAGTAGAAAATAGAATAAATAAAAAATGAATAGATTAGAAAGAGTGTAAATGTGGGAGAGAAAAAAATTTATTTTAAAAAAATGAGAATTTTTTTTGAAACACAAAAAAAGGAAATGAGAGAAAAATAAGAGACGAAGCAATTAGTTTTTTTAATTGAAAAATAGTTTTATCTGACTTCTTTACAAGAATGTAACTATTTTATAGGATTAGGATTAGGATTAGGATTAGGATTAGGTGGTGCGAACTGTCAATTTCAGTATATTTTAATTCATAATCTATACCTTATAAGTATAAGGTATCGTTTACGATAAATAATTACCTAAAAAATAGCAAAACGATCTCGTTTTTATCTCGCTGCAAATTGCTATTAGTAGCATGAGATCTGATTTCTGTTTTAGAAACAGTTTCACTTATACCTTGTTTTTCAAAATTTACTTTTTAATTACTTATTACTGCCGTAGATATTTAACCCAAGATATAATAGCAAGTTTAAAATGATAAAAGTTTTTCTCCATGCATCATTTTAATTTCATGCACTCACATATCACAATTTGCATTCATATATCTAAAAGTATCTGCAGACAAGAATAAGACACATATTTAAATGCAACACCTGATTTGCACATGCATATACATGCATATGTAAATGTAAATAATTTGATTTCAGATTTATCTCTGAATGCATTTGCACTACTGATGCAAATAATGATGGACGAAAGTAATTACCTAAAATGATATAGTTATAAAAGAAACTATTGAAATTTACTACTAATAATTAGAATTACAAATTTAGAAATGCACTTACAATCTGTATTTAACTGGCTTGATAAAGAAAGATCTTAATCCTACACTTTATCGTAATTTCTCTAAGGCTTTGTTTGGTTGCAGAAACAAAGTGAGAAAAATAAAATTTAAAGAAAAACTTATTTTGTGGGTAATGAAACCAATCCAATCTCTTACATTTTCACCATTTGTTTTACTCCATTTATGAATCAATCTTCTCTATTTCTCCACCATTCTCAACATTTTCAACCCAAATTTTTAGTGGCCAATTTTTTTATGCCCAATCAAAATTTCACCAAAAAGCTCTCACCTTTCTTTTGTATTTATCTTTGAAACGCATCTGGGTATCATACATTTTCCCTCATCGTCTTAGACTGAGACTGATGACGATTGAACCGTCGTCTTTATAGACGACGATGATGGATTTAGTCTTCTATAACATCCTATCTACTCTCTTGTTAGATCTGTGATTTGTGTTTGCGTGTTTGTTTGGATGTGTTGGTGAGAATCTGATCTGGGTTTTCAGTGTTTTTGTCTTCGTTTTGGTTTTGAAGGTTTTTTTGATGTTTAAATTTGATGGTATTATTAGGTGGCTGCCCAGTTCTGGATTGTATTTGATCAGTAAAGGATCTGGTGGTTACGAATTGTATTGATTCTACCATCTTATCCGCTTTTGTTGCGCTGGTCCAGTCTTGCGTCAAACAAAGGTAAGCTTTTGTTGTTGCGGTGTTGCTGATGTTTTCGCCATATATGTATGTGTAATGCATTGGTTGTTGCACTGTGTTTGTTACTGTTTGTTGTACTTCTATTTAGTATTTAGTGTAAAGGTTGTATCTTGTATAACCGAGTTCGAAAAACTAAGATGGTATTTGGAAGTGTAGTTTGATATCATTAACAAAGTGGTTCTGAAATGTAGAGAAAATGCAATCCGATCTGGATCTGGGCAAGTTATTTATTGGAGAAATCTCATGGGAGACGAATGAAGATCGCCTGAAAGAGTACTTTAGTACTTTCGGGGAGGTGTTAGAAGCAGTCATTATGAAAGATAGGAACACTGGTCGTGGGCGTGGTTTTGGCTTTATCGTGTTCTCTGATCCCGCTGTTGCTGATAATGTTATATTGGAGAAGCATAATATTGATGGCCGGATGGTGAGTTTTTGTTAGTCATATTAGTCTTTCAGCACCGACACAAAATATTATATTTAAATTTAGGATTTATTATCGAAATCATTCGTAAAATACGAATTTTTTCAATAGTCACTCGTAAAATATGATATTACCAATAGTCATCCATTAAAATATTTTTTTTACCAATAATCACACATATAAAAATAATCACTTCAATAAACATACACCCATCGGGAAATAGTTTATAAAAAATAACAAATAAACTCAAAAATATTTAAAACTTTAGAAAATAAATATAAAAAATCCGATCAGTTAGTTTCATATTTAACAACAAAATTATGCATTAAGAATATTTTTTTATAAATTTAATTCAATATTTCACAATTTTACTAAATTTTAGCACAAAATTTTATCAAAAATATAAAAAAAAAATGGTTTAATAGTTTTCAATTACTGTTTTGAACGTCTCTGAATTTTAACGTAATTTTTTATTTTTATTTTTTATTGAAAAATTGTTGATGGGTGTGTGTTTATTGAACTGATTATTTCTATATGGGTGACTATTTGTAAAAAAATATTTTAATGGGTGGCTATTGGTAATATCACATTTTACGGATGATTATTGGAAAAATCCGTATTTTACGGATGATTTACGGTAATTAACCCTTAAATTTAAGTCACATTAACAAATTGAACTCACAGGTTGAGGCCAAAAAGATGATCAGCACAGTGAGCAGAAATGATCGAAGTGTTCATGGTTCTCCAGCACCAGGTCGGACAAGGAAGGTTTTTGTTGGAGGATTAGCATCATCAGTCAAGGAGATTGATTTTAAATCGTATTTTGAACAATTTGGGACTATAGCAGATGTAGTTATTATGTATGATCACAAAACACAGTGGCCGAGGGGGTTCGGTTTCATTACTTATGAATCCGAAGAAGTTGTCGACAAAGTACTGACCAAGACGTTTCATGAACTTAATGGTAAAATGGTTGAAGTCTCACCAGCTTCTATTCAGAGCTCTGTTAGTGGCTTTAACTATGGTATGGGTAGGGTTGATGTACTTGGTGGGTATAGTCCGGCATATTCTCCAACAGCATTAGGAAGCTTCGGCTTTAGAATGGACGGTGCATTTAGTCCTATGTCCGGTGGTCGTACTGGATTATCTCCGTTTGGCTCCGGCTATGGTATGGGAATGAATTATCAACCAGGGATGAATGCTAGTCTGATTGGTAGTTGAAGTTTCAATACTTATCTTAATTATGGACGAGGATTAAACCCTTATATCATTGGTAACACTAGGTATGGTAACAATCTAGGATATGAGCGAAGTAATGTTGGAAATAATTCCTAACTCAGTCAGTTCGGTGTCACGGAACTTGTGGGAGAATGATGGTCTGAATTTTAGCGCACCAGTAAATTCTAGAAATTCATCTGTTTTTGTGGGAACTGGCGGTGAGATCATTGGTGGAAACACATTTGGCAACGGTGGAGTTAGTTGGGGCTCTACACAGATTTCACCCCATGGTATTGGTAGGGTCAATGATGCATCAGCCCGGAGTAGCAATATTGGTTATAGAGTCGCAGAGAATAACCTTAGTTTGGGTAGTGGCGGTGGTAGTTTTGGTAGAAGCATCAGAACAAGTGCAGCATTAAATTCATCCTATGGAGCGGCAGTTGCTTATGATGGAACGTTCACTGACTCAGACCGGAGAAACCTCTTGGCAGTTTGCGAATGCTAATCGAAGTGGCTACAGTTCTCTTGGTGATATGGTTAGTGCATCATCTGATTTGCCTGCAAAAGGTTCCCCTGGCTACCTGGATAGTTATAATGCGATCGGTAGGCACGCAGATATAGGTTAGACCTATCTAACATTTTTTGTCTTCCTTTGCCTTTTTCACCAGCATTAGTTTCGATTATTGTTTTCTGAAGTACCTCATATTTTTCCCGCTGTAACAGGACCACCTTCTCATGACGGACTTTCATTACATCCACCATAACTCGTCAAATGCAACTCTATTTCTCGTACGGTATTACTCGTCAGTTTCAGCTATATGAATATCCCTACAGTGTTTGTGAGTGCAACCATTCACATTTATAATAAGTTCTTTTGGTACTCATATCGACATATTGCAATTTTGTACTGGTAATACCTTTATTAGTTTATACAATGATGAATGATTATGTTTTGTTTTGTTAACCTGTCAAATATAGTAGGGAATTGATTTATGCCATTGCAAAACGGTGAACCTTGTGAACTTGTTTCTTACAGATCTCGCTTAGTAATTTTAAACTGTGAT
This sequence comes from Echeveria elegans, assembly GCA_035048345.1. Lineage (NCBI taxonomy): Eukaryota > Viridiplantae > Streptophyta > Magnoliopsida > Saxifragales > Crassulaceae > Echeveria > Echeveria elegans. The sequence continues at coordinate 30,340 of JAWWMW010001286.1, forward strand.
TACGCTTGTTTTACGAGGTTGCATTTATGTGCTAGTTGTACCAAATGCAGCTTGATTATATGCTTGTTTACTGCTACAGTCACAAGGTCTAGGAAATGGGATATCTAGCCCCAAGTGTAAACAAGGATAAATCTTGTAATAGTTCCGGGTAATCCCACGTAGGGACACCCATGAATAAATGCATCATTCCGTTTGTTTTCTATCAAGAAACTCTAGGTTAAGTTTTGTCGTTCAGTTCGATTCAAACAGGACTCTATCTATAGGAAAAGTAGTAAGTGAGCATAGTGTATCAACTGTGACCTTGGCTAAGGCTTTGGCTGCGGCTTTGATGACTGTAAGTACCACTACTCTCCGGTTTCTCCGATCCACACTGAAGCATGACGCCTTCTCGTCTTATCTTCTCCTCCTGAGCATTTCTGCAGAACACAACCCAACCATTCACCTCCAAAGCTACACATATTCCTATCAATGTTGAAAGGCCTAAACAATATGCCAACATTGAGTAACTCCTCTCTTCACCCATTGCCTTAAATCCTTGAAAACAGTTCACTACCCCTAAAACCACACACCCATATCCAACCAAGTGGTGGTATGACTTCCAGTATTTCCTGAACTTCGTAGTAGTTTTTGGCCTAAACAGCAATGCTAGTGTTTGCAGTGATCCAAGGCAAAACACAGCTATTCCTAAGTTCCGATGGAGACCATATACAACACCTGGAGAGAGTTGGCCTAGACGAATCCCAATCCCGAAACCAACTGATCCTATGAGAAATGCAGAGAGTTGTACGCCAACGTGCGCGTAGAACCAAATGGGGCCTAACGACCGCATATGTCTAAGGTAGCGTGCCAAGACAGCGCCAACTGGTAGTAGGAATCCCCAAGATATTGCGTTTAAAATGCCGTGAACTGTTTTTAATGTTTTTAGGTAGTTCTTGCCTGAATTTGAAACTCCTGATAGGACGTCGATTGTTGCTACTGAGGAAAGGTCATTGATGGTTGTGGGATGGATAGTTGGCGAGTAGCCTTGTACATAAAGTCCTCTATTCCAAACAATGTGGATCTTCGTCTTGTTGGCTGCAAGCCTGATTGTAGCATGGATCTGGACCGCTGCGCCGCGGTGGATGGTTGCCATTTTTCTACCATATAACACGGCCGAAGAGGACCTAAGGTGGATATCAAGGGGTTGGGACAAAAGAGGTGATTTTTGGAGTTTGACCGATGGGTCAAGGATGTAAGGTAGCAAAACTAGTTGGCCCGAGTTAGGGTCAGGAAATGCGATAAGTGTTCGAGTCCCAGTCATTTCAGCTGAGGTGGGGTTGATTCCCCAAGCAACCCAGCCAGATGGGGAGATGAAGTTACCAAAGAAGACAAGGTCCATCGTCGCGTTGTGTGCATGGAATGTCCAAGCCATTGAAGCTTGTTGGGTAGGAAGTGTCAAACATTTTTGGAAGGTTTTCGAGGATGTGGTTGTGGTGCAGTGAGCGGAAGTGGTTGGGTTAGGGAGAAAGTGAAGTATGAGAAGAAGGACATGGAAAAACATTTTTGAGGAAATCTGGTAAGAAGAGGTCATCCCCAGTTGAGTACAAGCCGTTCTTTATATGAAATATCTAATGGTAACTGAAAAGTATAATTTTACCATTAAAAGTTAGTGGATTATAATTTTAGACCGTCGTTAAGTACTTGTTAATTGCGGACATAATGATATGCAAACTCATAAACTAAATGACTAATCTTGGAATTTGTCTTTCAAAACATGATGATGACTGGGGTGGAACATGGCCTATACGATTGCTTGGCTTTGAAGTCAAGGGAAAATGATAGTTTGGTTGGAGAGCTTTAGTGGGACTGAATAAGACTGAGAGGTGTGTGGCAATCATTCTAGACATGAATATGTGTTTGTGCACCCATATCAGTTTAAACATAAAAAATACATATGAAAATGGAGTTTGTCTATCTTGCAAGCCAAGTCATGTTTTGAAAAGAAGCCGTTCTTGGCCAACCCCACACCACTGGTATTACAAGCTTTTGGGCCAGGCTTTAGTCAATGCTAGTGGCTTGGGCTTCTCAAACCCATATATAATTACACTTGAGAAAGAAAGAAAGCGTGGTAGCCTAGGGAAGGGTACCCTAGAAAAGATAGGAACGAACTCATTACCAAATTAATTTCCACAATCAAAGAAGTTATTCACAAGATTTAAGGCGCATATGGATATAAGGAAACTAAACTATGCATCATGTCACGGGATATGAGGCGCAACAAGGAGTTAAATCATGTCTTTACCAGCCACAAATATAACTCTTCCCTTCAAAATCTCGAAACACCTTGAAACACAAGAAACGTAAAATGTCATCCAAGTTTCTAAATGATATCACTCTCTTTTTGCTTGTATCATGTTCTGCCAACATAGACACGACTCGAGCTCAAGACGTGATTTTTTATATCACAAAGTATGGTGCGATGCGAAGCCTGATGCAGACTCGACGGATGTGAAAAATTCAAGAAAACATATTTAGCGTCACTCGATGGAAAGTGGTTCTGTGCCCGTTATTAGTTTTGGATTGAAGATGTATTTGATTTGTACGTGTGATTTTTGTAATTTTTTTAAAATGGGCTCGGGTGGTTTTATAAAAAAAACACTTATTTAATGGATGATTTTCCGTAATTAAACACACTTCAATATACTCTACCAAAGCATGAAAAATCTGAAAATGAACAATCAAAAAGATTCCTTCAAACGCTGAAACAAAACACAAATTAAGGAACGGTTTCCGTGACAAGAAAATGGTTGTAAAAACAAATCATTCCAATTTCCGAAGTGTCCTAAATATGATTCCCATTCAGAAGTATGGTGGGTTTGGGCAAGATCAGTTCTTGACGAAACTAAGTTCTTTAGAGCATGAATCAAATTTCCCTATTTTAATTACTGTGTTAAATTTCCAATGAAAAAATAATAATCAATAAACGTTTTACAAAACGTCATGGTCATGCAATATCTTCTTAAAACTTTAAAGTGGTTCGATTCATTTTCGTTCACACATGAATTTCACGTAATAATCTTGGCCGTACTTTTCTACAGGTAGAGTTACTTTGTTAAGTAAAATTTAAAAATGAACAAGAAAACTTGAAAACTCTCCATTGTATACTTTTCGAAAGATACCCGCGACTAGAACCATTCAAGATCCTTACCAGTTACCAGCCTTGTTCCGGCTGCAGTTTAGAATCCACGAGCAAGTATTAGTCCTCTAAAAATGTGTCGGATCCTCTAAAAATGTGTCGGGTCAATAAGTACTTGGATGTATCCACAGATGAGAAAAACTTTAAAATTTTCAAATTATGCGATATAAAAGAGATATATATATGGAAGATACATTGAAACAATTTGGATTCAACGCGGATCGAACATGTTGCAGAAATCAAACATTAGACTTAGAGAAGTAAAAAAAGTGTTGTAAAACACTGAGTGAAGTTTTTAAGGGGAACTCTTTCTAAAGTCATCAATTTAACCTCCCACAAATACGTGGGACTTAAAAAAGTTCATGACTAGAAATCATTCAGTAGTTACTCAGACGACTAAGGCTTTCCGTATGAGTTTAATGGGTCATCTCTGTCCATCTTCATAAGTTTTTGCATCCACCACACTAATTCCGCCTCAACATTTTGTCTTGGTGATCTCTTCATTGTTCTCCACCTAGACACAAAAGAGCGCACCATGAAAAAAACTTGAAAAATATGACATTACATAGCACCTCATTTGACTAGTGAGCTTTGAGGACATGAGGCCTGTGGATGGGAATGCAACTATGGAGCTTTATAAAGAGAAAACATGGTATTTTAAGGTGACCAGATTCAATGAACTTGTGATCAGGGTCTAAAGTAAACAGATGTGTCTGGCTCTGCTCCTGGCTGGAATTTAAGCAAGAATACACAACTGGTAGAGAGGCCTATATTACGCACTTTACCAAGAGTGCACTTTTTAAATTGAGAGAGTGCTATAAACATCTGTAGAGAAAGCTTAAATGCCTTTGTGTATTTAATTGGATATTCCTTCTGTCATGTTACATTACATTGGCTGTTTATTAGGTCATGTGCATCATTGTGTCTTTTGTTTTCGAGTCTTGGTGACCTAATCTATAAATTGATTTTCAAATATCACCTAAAATTGTTTTCCTAAATACGAGTTGTTGACCTTTAGCCCTCAGGGCGGATTTTAATGGCAAATGCAGGGCTGAAAGAATACCAAATTCAGGAGCCACCCGAGTTTGAATCCCATGCGGGGCAAAAAAAAGAAGTTACTAACCTTTACCCATCAGTATGTGGTGATAGCGATACAAAGAGACGTAAAATTTTGTTCGGTGAAAATTCTAAAATCATTCTCTGACGTGTATAAAACTTGAATTTTGCGATTAAAAGTTAAGTTTGTTATCCTATTGAAACGTCAAAAAAAGAGATACTTTCACCTTTCATGGAAGCCAAAGGGGCAAGAAACCGCCATTAACAATGTGAACTAAATTAATTCCAACAAAAACACGGGAAAAAGAGATCAGAAAAAGATCACTTGGATGTTAGTGTGACGTAGGGTATTTTAGTATTAAATGTACATGCTTACCCAAAACGGGGATCGTTAAACATGAGTACTTTAAATAGGAAGGATTGGGGAATATCAAGGGAATCCCTTCAAGCATATTCTATGTATTGATTATTGAATGTAGGCTTAGGGAACTTTAGATATTAGTCGTTCTAATGGAAGATGTTATCTGATCAAGTTAATGCAAGCGGCAATATGTTTGAAAGATGTTAGTGGGTAATGCGTTTAATTCAAGTATTGTTGGGCAAAATATGTTTAAGGCAGCAAGCAGTAATATTAAGTGCACTCTTACCATGAACAGCCAAGTTCCTATTATACCAAATGACCCAAAAACCCGTTGTTATCAGACTAACACCTTTTGGATCCTCTTCTGATAAAATAGAACATATCCTGTCTTCAATATCCCAGTTGTCAGCAACTTGCCACAGTTTATTTTCCATTCCAGGAGAAGCCCATAAGCTTATTGACCACCAACAATAAAAGAACAGATGTGTTGCGTCTTCTTTTAAGAATCCAAATTCCACAGAAAACACATTCATTATGAACAGAACATCCGCTGTGTTCAAAATTTGTGTACACTGGTAACGAATTATAAAAAAGTCTCGATGTAACTAGCTTTATTCTATCTGAAACTGTAGCTTTCCATAATTTATTCCAAACGAGTTCCCGTTTTGGCTCCATGGAATTTTTTTTAGATTCTATTTTTTGATGGATGCTAAACTAAAACAGTGAAATTTTAACTGTTTTAAAAAAAAATATTTTTGAAAGATTTTAATTTAAATATCTTTCTATTAATAAAGCGTGAGTGCAACTGTCGGTTACCTCCCATGGCCACATTTTCATTCCAAATTTGCCCTTATCATCGGTTCAAACACCACTTGTCAACGGTTCCAACACCATCTCTCAACCGTCGCATCGGAATCCATCCTATATCATCTCTCAACCGTCGCTCAAACC
>JAWWMW010001291.1:1702-25503 GCA_035048345.1 Echeveria elegans
AAAACTGTAATCACAACCGATGAGGAAAGGCCCGAACCGAAGCTGAATAGCCAGACAGATACCGACCGCCACCGAAGCAGAAAACGGCCCGCAGAAAATAAACAGATCTGAAAATTCCGGCCACCGTCGCCGGAAACCGCCGCCGTCCGCCGCCGGTAACCGCCGCCGACCGCTGCCGTTCACCTCCTTCACCAATAGCCAAACTCACCAGAACGATGGATTCGGGCCAACCTTATGGCTCAGCATGAAGCCGGCGAAAGAAGACGAACCAAAACCGCCAGATCTGAAGAAAACCGAAGCCGCGCCGCCACGAACCGCCCTTCTCCGCCATCTGCTGCCGTAACCGAACAGCCCATTCAACCCCAAAATCGGACCCTCTACACCAGAAGTGAGTTTATTTGATAGCATAACACTTAAAGGGAAATGGGGTAGAGAGCAGCCTCATGACTGAGGAGCTCTCCACCCCAAACGGCTGAGGATGAAGAGAACCAGACGGGTTGGAAATGATGAGAGAAGCTGGAGCTAATGCAATGATGGGGTTTGAGAAAGATGTGACAAACAAGTTAGTTTGATGCCTATTTAATATGGTACTCTAGAGTCTAGTGCCTTTTATGTACATTTGCTAGAAGATGAATGAGGCGCTGACTGGGCGTTTGAATGATGTGAAAAAGGACAAAGATGAGACACAATGTCCAACCATCATCGCTCACTGTGGGATCCAAAAAAAAAAAAAAGGGTTTGCCTTTCAGATCAGATCCACTCACTTCTGACAGACAAACCAGCTGTTCCTACTGAGGATGCTACATTCTTCTTCACACTTCTTATCAGATTAAGGGGCAGTTTATAAATCATATTTGAAAAAATTTTAAAAAAATTTTGAAAACATTTTGAGTTAGATTTTTAGTTAATTTTCTATACCATTTTAACTTCAAAACCACTTTCAAAATTTCAAACTCTCCTGCTGAGCAGGGTTTGAAAAAGTTTTGAGTCAAAACATTTGTAACATTTGCACAACTATTCGTTCCACCTTCATCCCCAAACTCATCCGTCACTCACCTTCGACCTTCATCCCCAAATCCATTCATTCGCCGGCCATCCGTCCACCCGTTCGTCGGCCACCCTTCCTCCTCCCGTTCGTCGGCGTTCCAATTTTGCTTCCGCAGCCATCCGCTCCTCACTCACCCTCCACCATCATCGACAAACCCACCCAATAAGGAGCCATAACGCCAACAGCTGGGGGAGCTTTCATTGCAAATGAATGAACCTCCATACACCACGATAACCCTCCGCATACTCATTCATTTTACCATCTCGCCAGCCCCACCGTGACCACTACCACCAACGCCACTCCAGCTACAACATTAATCATTCCATCAGCCTGGTTACAGCTGCCCCATCCAACTATCTTCCCATTCACAATTCAATCAGAATATCTTAAACATCATGGAATCCTTTACAATCCTCAATTGTGGATTCCTTGATAGGGCCTTGTGGTATCGTTATTTCCAACTACAAGAGTGTATTCGAAAACCACGCACAACTATTCAACGGCCTGAACGTTGGGCCCCTTGGACGGATGAGTGCATCAACGATACAAAGTTCACTGAAATTTTTTGTCTATGCCTTGAGGATTTTAGCTGGCTTGTCGGACAATTGAGACCACATTTGCATCTAGACACGTTAGGCAGGGGCAACCCTCTATCCGTTGAGCATCAGGTTGGAGTTGCCCTATATCGATTACGCACCTCTCTCTGTCCTCGCGTGCCTTTTCCCGTTCAGCCTCCAATTTCATACTCCATTTTTCCATCCTCTCATGCGATTCTACTTGCATTCTCATCAATGCTGCCATACCTTCGTCAACCCTAGATGCTTTACTCTTTCCTTTGTTCCTCGCAATCTTATTTTGAAGCTTTGGGGGCTTCTGAGTGCCCTGACTGTAACTCTTACTTAAAGGAGTTTCCTCGCCACCCTCACTGTCGGAACTAGGCAAATGGAAGGCGCCTATACTCTCAGGTGACAATGTGGCATTGCTGATGTCATTAATGTCTGTGATATCAGCTCCTCCAACACCATTCATTGCATCATTGTCCTTATGCAGCGCCCAAATTGCGTCATACACCTGTTTCAGAAATGGTGGCAGCAGGTAAGAAATGTTTCAAGTTAGGCAGAACCTTAAACATGAGCTGAAAGTGAGGGAATCCACAATATGAGACAGATATGGTAATATTTGAGTAAAAACATGGATGAAGATCAAGATGACAACCAAGAAGACATTTCGGGAAATATTTCATTACACTGTTGCATTACATTGTGCAAAAAAAGAACTTAAAAGCTATTTTAAAACAAAACCATACAGATGCTTTTTAGCACAAGGTGATTGAAAACTTTCCGTATTTTGAAAGCATACTTATTTTAAAAGTAAACCATCAGATTTATATTGAACAAAACCATGAATAAAATGTTGTATTTAGAGGGAACTTGTACATACCGATTGCGACATTTTGTATTTTGATAACTGTGTTAGCATGCCGGCACCGCCAGTTTCCGCACAGACATCACGGATAGCCTTATTGGACAAACAAATAAGCAATGGCAAATTTAATAACAATTGAACTAAAAACAGAATGTGTAACAAATACTGGAAAAAACTAAAAAGTTTGGGGACTTGCCTTGTAGGTTGTGCAGATGGCTTTATAGCGCCTGTCGAGGGCGTCGAAGGGCACATCCTTCAAGGTATCAAACGCCTCTTTTCGCCCAGAATTCTCCTTGAAAAATTTGGACCAAGGGATGAAACCGGGATTGGCCTCAAGAACCGAGTCGTGCTCGAATTTCAGCTGAGACACAAGCTGAACAAGCTCTTCCGTTGCGGCTGTTGTCCACTTGAATGGAGGAGCCTTTTCCACTTTCGTCTTCCGAGCAAGCTGCAGACGAACGACATTTTCAGCTTGCTTCCGCCTTGTGGCCTCCTCCTTTTCTTTCCTCTCTTTTTCTTTCGCATTGCGCTTTGCCTCACGCTTGATCCGTTCCTCCGCTGCATCCTCTGCTGTTCGCCTTTTCCGTTTTGTGGTAGAGCCGCTTGCGTCGTTAGTCGGCCCGGACATGTGCACGAACATGGGCGGAATTGTAGGCGGAACCAGAGACTGGGTGGGCATGAACATGGGCGGAATTGTAGGCGGAAGTGGGTGGCCGCGGACATAAGCGGAAAAGACATAGCCGGAATTGGAGAGGCTAAGGAGTCGGACATGGCCGGAATTGGAGAGGTTCGGGATTCGGACATAGCCGGAATTGGTTACTGTGTTCTACAGTTCATGGCGACGATTTTTGGGTGAGCGAGCTAGGGTTTCAAAATCTGAGATTGTTGCGGGATTGGGGGAGTCGGTGAAATTAGGTTATAAAAGTTTAATTTGTTTATAAACAACTTTTAAGTTAAGTACGATTTTGAATCTTGTTTTGAAATTAAAATGGTATAGAAAATTAACTAAAAACCTAACTCAAAATGTTTTCAAAATTTTTTCAAATATGGTTTATAAACTGCCCATTAGCATGAAAAGTTAAAAATATTCAAATCACTAATATAGTTTTGACTTATTTGCCTATTCCACTAAAGATAAAAACTTATTGTTTTCTCTCTAATATAGCTTTGGCTTATTACTTTCTATTGTTAAAACAAAAAATAGCATTCTTCTCTATTTAAAGTATTGATATGACTTTATGGTTTTTACCATTATAGATGCCCAGGCTCACAAAGTGTATATATATATATATATATAACGTTTCAACAAGAAGAATTTCCATGTTTGAGTGGAAATACCGTGTCCAGAGAGTCCTGCTCCAAGGGGTGCAAATTTTGACTCCCCCGTGACAGAAGTGTCTTCTGGGAGGGCAAGCTGCTTCTTCACAATTGCACAGACCTTGTCGACTGTCTCAGGCTTGGCCTACAATAACAAACATCCAAAGTAACCAACTCAAAATTAGGACACATGCAGAGCAACTTTAACATCATTTCATCTCCATCCAAATGAATGCCATAAAGGCATAAACTAGTCTTACAACCACATTTCAACGACAAAATAAACAGCATCCTTTGCCTATTAATTTGTTGACATAATTGGCAAACTAATTACACATGTACAGCATCAACTAATTCAATCGTTTTAATCAGACAACCAGCACAACTATTAGAACATTGTACCGCACATGAGACGCTGAATCGGCTAGCCTTGAGCGAATGAAATCCCCTCCTATCGACGGAAACCGACACCAGCTTCACACTTCACATCTTGAAGTGTGAGTAGTAGACACTGGAAAGCTTTCTGCCACGCTGGGTACTCTTATGTCAAAAGGAGATGCAAGATAGTACCATTTATACACGCTCTCGTTTTTCTTTACGCAAGACCTCACCGGCATTTATTAATAAAATTATTAAATCATAAACAACATTTTTACAAAAGAAAAAGGGTATACCGCACAAGGTAATTTCGGGGTTCAAGGTTTGTCCGCTCAATTTTACAGAAAGTATGATACATGTCAGGTTAGGATACATCATGTACATCAGCCTTTATTTATTTACGGAGTAAATCATATACTTGAGCACACATTTGAAGCTTACAATATTGGCATTAAGAGGTTCTCAGTTCGGCTACCCGTGCCGTGCTGGCCTGGATGATTTGGCATGACCAGGGAATGGGTGTGGGATTGGCAATGGAGATTTGTACACGAAGGACCTCGTGGATTGCTCCTCGCTGGAGGACACTCAGAACTTCTTCCTGTTTGGAGACACCAAGATCTTGCAAAGACATCCACCGGCAATTAAACTCATCCCTTAGGCGGAATCCGTGAAACCACCTTCCTAGTTTCCACCATTTCACGCAAACCTGGCGTTCTGAAATGTTGCATTTCTTGAGTGCTTCTAGCACATCATCGGCCTAACAAGCCGGCAAAATAACATCAGTTAAGGCATTAAATCAGAATTTTAAACAAAAACATCTGATATCGCGCTACACACTAGTTCTTTTGTTTTTGACCACAAATCACATTCGAGAAAAAGAATAGTGAATAACACCTGCCACGTTCAGTTGCACTGGAATGAAAAAAAAAATACTAACATGTCCCCAAGAACTGTAAATGTTGATCAATACCTCAACTTCTAGCCAATTGAGGCAGTAGTGCAAGCCAATCAAGTTGAGCAGCACAGTGGCATCTGGTCTAAAAAGAAACATCTGAACATCCACAAATCCGAGGTTCATGGAGCTCAAAGACTCCATAGCCTTCAAATAGTTTCCCACTTCAATAGATTCTGACAACGAACCTCGTGTCGCTATATTTCTTTTCAAGCACACGTCAACAAAATCCACGACCACCTTAGCCCTTTCTGCCATTTTCAAATGCTGCTCCGCATAGAAGTTCTTCCATTTCTGTTAAAGAGTAAAGACCAAGTTAATGAAACCTGCTCGAACACACATTTCCCAAACACAGCAACAGCGACTTAGGAATGGTAATTCCAAGGAAAAATAACAGCCAATATAGCCTACAATTACAAAACAAATTTAAAAACTATCGCTAACAGTTCTGCAATTAAATTACGATTTAAAAAAAACAAACATACCCACACAAGCTACATATACGGGATGCTGGATCTCGGCAGAAAAAAAAGCCAGATTTTCAAAAAGAACGCTGCACATACATGAACTATTACTATTTTGATCATGGAAAGGCAAGAACGACAAGTTTCAACCATAATTAAAAATTATAAGAAAATACCACTGAGATGAGGCTCGCGCAACCAAGATCAAATAGAAACAACATTCAACGGACCAATCAACTTAAAACTAACTACCAGGTTACAGAATGAAATATCAAAAACCTGGCAAAAAATGAAACACCAAAAAAAGTAAACAACTGATATAAAAGAAGAAGGAAAAAATGAAATGCATACCTTAGAAGATACAACTGAAGAAGAAGAGTGGTCAAGGTCATCAAACACTTGGTGCTTGGGCCACCTCTCTCTGCAAAAGCATAGCCAAAGCTGATCAGAACCACACAGTTGGCGCCAAAATCTAGAACATCCGCTGAGAGCACAAACATCCGAAACCTAATAACTCAACAAAAAAATATTCATAAAAATCAATAATCAGAAGCTGAGAGCCATAGAAAATGCGTCTTAGCCGAAACGACTATACCTGAAGAGAAGACGCGATTTTGAGAGCGATGTCGTCAGGGAGGATGGCCTGAATGAGACACCAGTCCAGGCGATTCATCATCCGATTTTCGGAAGGAAGCGGAAGACGATCGAGGGAGCGATGAACGGCAGAGGGGCCGGCGGATTTGGGTTGTCTGACGTCAGGGTCTAGGGATGAGTAGGAGGAGAAGATTCCAGTCGGTTAGAGAAAGAGAGTTGTCTCTCAGTTGGCGTCTAATTTTGTTAATTTCAAGACGTTACCTTTTCGATATTCATATCTAAGTTTATGCTGTTAATTTCTTTTCTTTCTTTTTAAATCAGGAAGATATGACTTTTTTATTTTTTTCTCACAAGATTATTATAACATATTCAGTTAATTCAATTACATAATCATCAATTGACGTGCAGGTGTCGCACATCATCCATAAGACTGGACATCAACTTCATTGCATCAGCTGTTTTATGTAATACACAATTTTTTTAAAATTCTAAATTACGTGTAAACGGAACAATAACATCCTTCCACATAATGTTAATTCTGAGAAGAAATCATGTCGATAAGGGTATAGTTCGAATGCTAGACCTTTGAGTTTGGAGGAATAGCTCAAAACACCAGACCAAAACCCTTGGCATATCTTTCGAGGCAAATATTGGAAAGCTACAGTTCGTTTTCAGCTGGTGACGTTAAGAACCATCTGTCCTATGATTTGGGAAGCAATAATCAGTTTGGCGGGGGGTTTCAATGGCCGCACTCATATCCATTGGAGTATATTTGCAGCCAAATATTCCGAAGAAGTGGTCAGCGATAGGAGAGAAAGTGTCCTATGCATTATAACACGCTAGTTATATGTCAGCTTAAACACATTATCAATTCAGACCATACTATACTCCCTTCAAATCATGGTACCTCTAATTAGGATGTTTGAAAGTTCACCAAAGGCAACAGTGATCAAACTTCCAGCTGCTGGAGGAAAGACTCATCGTTACTTTCTCCTAAATACTGGGATCATAAAAGGAAATGTCGTATGTCTCGGATATTTCTATCTTATGATTATGACAAAGTCCGTGGTTTGCAGTTTGTGCATGAACAAGACTGTCTACTTCATATTATCAGAAATCCTCGGCACCATGACTATGGAAAAGACTCACTTCAAAACTGTAAGTATCTTGTATCCTCTCCGCTCTAACTCTTTACTATACTTTTATTTACTTAAGTAGTTATAAATTTTGCTACCAAACAGATTCAACTGGACTATCCTAAAGAACACATCACAGGCGTTACCATGTATGTAGCCTCCGTTTACTATGGAGTTGGTATATCTTTCAAGACAAACTTGGGCAAGCTGTCTTGCCCATACCCTGCTGGTGCTGATATAAACACCGATATGTAACTACTTGGGAAATAATAATCAGTTTGGCGGGTTTCATGGATTTTCTTACAGTTTTGAAGTTTCATCAATCGGAGTTCACGTGCAACCAAACATTGCGAAGAAGCAGACTGTGGAAATTAATAAGGAATCGGGCACTTCTTAAACTACTTCTAGTTCTGTCTACATCGTCTTTAGGACGCGTTTGAATTGGCATTCTCCTGAGTTGTAAGAAAAGTACTTTTTTTCCCATTTCGAGTTTGATATTCTTAGCATTCACAGTGGTTTATCTGTTGGAAAATTTAGGCAATCATATTTATTTTCTCGTCGTATACCCGGATGATAAATCAAGCCTTTTACAAGTGATATTTGAGTAACTTCAGCAGATAACAACAGAGTAATGCACACTTGAATCAATTGAGACTGAAGTTCTTGCTGCGTCGGCCAAAGGTTTTGGAGTATTTGAAATGGAACGACACCACCATACACCAGGTATCATTTTTGTGACAATGGGTAAATATAGAAACAAAATGGAAATGAGGACATGACTGAAGTTTTTCAAATTGTTAGGAACAAAAAGAGTTTCTGCAACTTGCTAATAATCAATAAGGAGAGTATTTGGATTTTAAAACTTCAAGGACTGATTTGTAATTTTGAGAAAAAGTTTGCAACAATGTTTGCGAAGTGCGATCTCTTATCATCTCTGATAAGATGATGACGACCATGAAAGCCGCAGACCACAAACTCCAACTTGCACATCCTGAAAGTTGAAACCTTTCGATGATTTTAATCAGACCCACTTCTCTATTTGTCAAAATCTGATCTGGGTTGTTATCAGATTTTGAAATGTCAATGTGCTTCTCATCAAACTACTTCACTCTCCACTCCCCCAAATCTCTCACCTTTACCAAATATGCGTCTCCCCCGCACTTCAATCAGTTTAAGGTAAACACTACTACACTGCAATCTTCATCCACTTGTTTGAAGTTCAAGAAACTGAAGTTAGGAAGAGGAAGGGTTTGCTCAGTTTCAGCTCCATCAGATGCTGACGTCAGTACCGAGGCTTCCTCATTCAGGAAAAAAGCTCCAAAAGACATTAACATTCTGGTTGTTGGGTCTACTGGTTATATAGGGAAGTTTGTAGTTAAGGAGTTGGTGAAGAGAGGATTTAACGTGATAGCTGTTGCTAGGGAAAGGAGCGGAATCAGGGGAAGTAAGGGTAAAGATGATACCTTAGTGGAGCTTAATGGGGCAAATGTGTGTTTTTCTGATGTTACTAATTTGAGTGTGTTGGAAAATTCTTTAAGTAGTTTGGGGTATCCGGTTGATGTAGTTGTGTCGTGTTTGGCTAGTCGGACTGGAGGGGTTAAGGACTCGTGGAAGATAGATTATGATGCGACTAAGAATAGCTTGCTAGCTGGGAAGAAATATGGGGCTTCACATTTTGTGTTGCTGTCTGCTATATGTGTTCAAAAGCCATTGTTGGAATTTCAGCGTGCGAAGCTTAAGTTTGAGGGTGAGTTGGTAGAACAAGCTGGGGAGGAAGGTGGAATGACGTACAGCATTGTGAGGCCAACAGCATTTTTCAAGAGCTTAGGGGGTCAGGTTGAGTTGGTGAAAGACGGGAAGCCGTATGTGATGTTCGGGAATGGGAAGTTATGTGCTTGTAAGCCGATGAGTGAGCAGGATTTGGCTTCTTTTATCGTAGATTGTGTTTTGAGCGAGGATAAGGTCAATCAAATATTGCCGATTGGTGGACCTGGGAAGGCATTGACACCGCTGGAACAAGGGGAGATGTTGTTTAGACTAGCGGGGAGGAAACCTAACTTTATTAAAGTTCCGATTGGTGTAATGGATTTTGCCATTAGTGTGTTGGATTTGCTTGTTAAGGTTTTTCCTGCAATGGAGGATGCAGCCGAATTCGGGAAAATTGGGAGGTACTACGCTGCAGAAAGTATGCTGGTGTTGGATCCTGAAACTGGAGAGTACAGTGCTGAGAAAACTCCAAGCTATGGGAATGACACCTTAGAGGACTTTTTTGAACGAGTCCTGCGGGAAGGTATGGCTGGACAAGAATTGGGGGAGCAGACAATATTTTGAATGCACTTTGTTGCTTGCACATTAAATTCCTTGGTTGGTCAACAAGTTTTGTAAAACCTCAATTTGCACTCGATGTATGATTTCTCCTTAGTGGCAAGTTTGCGCATATGAGTCAGATTTCTCTTTGTCAATTGTCAGTTATATTTCTATTTTCTACGACTCTGTGAATTGAAAGTGATGTAAAAACAAAATATTGTGGTGTACAGAGGACAAAGATGTTATCTATGGATCCAATAACAACAAAATAAGTTGCTCATATTGTGAAAAAATGAGATCTTTAGTGACGAAAATATGTTTGCTACAACTGAAGAACCTGCAGAGCACTTAAATTTCATGACTGGGTAGTAATTCAGATTCTGTTGACTTTGGTGTCTAGCAAATCTGCTTCTAGAGTAGGATTCAGACATTCAGTTGACTTTGACCTCCGGCAAATTTGTTGCAAGTCTGCTTGTAAGTTTCGGCATTGATGCCATCTTCCTCAGCTAGGCCTTTGAGATTAACATCTACGGCCATACCAAGAACACTAATCATCGTAGGGATATCATACTTCAGTGCAGCAGAAAGTACCTGGTCGCATGAACAAAATCAAGAAGACCGCCATTTTTACTTTAAACATCAGCCGCCCTGGGCGCATTGTTGCAACTAATGTTCTCACTTTGTTTCTATGTGGCAAGGGCTTTGATAAAACAAAGCCTCCTGACCAAGTAGCTCAGTTCGTTGCTTGTATAACCAACGGTGATTCACCTTGCAGTGCATAAATAAGAAATTAGATATTATTACGCGTTACCTTTCTGTCTTCACCCTGTTGATGGTTCAAGACCTCCTGTGGCCACTCACTCACGAGCTTCTGAAGCTCAATGACAATGTCAATATCAGATCTCTTGTTGTCAGGTAGCTCCTAGAAAAGGGAAAATCAAATACTTCAATAATCGAGAAAATGAAAAAGTCTCGTGTGAGCACTTCCAACTGGGTCTGTTGTAACATGTAAGGCAGCAAGGTAGCACCATGAAACAAGTATAAGATGTGTGCCATTTTCTAGAAAAAAACACAGAAACTTAGAAACTACCTAAAGGCCCTCCACGTAATATCTAAGATACAATGAAATGTATAAGAGGATCACATTTTGAAGGTGAAAAGAGCACCTGATTCAGGTGCTGGACAATAGCTGCACATTCTTCAGGTTTGTGCTCAAGTAAAAAGCCCTGCAAAATATGATAAATTAAAAAGCCATAAGGGTGGAACAATCAACAGCAAAAAATTATTCGAATGGAGAATGGTACTGAATAGAAACTCAGATTCAAATTAAACAGTTTCCAGAGTACCGACATGCTTTAAAATTTCTACTTGTGAGTTCATTGATTCCAGCAATCAAATGGTTCTTAAAGTTAATGACTTGTCTGTCATAGATATATTTAGCACAAATGGTTTCACAGTTAAGGTGGGTACCTTGGCACATGCAAATCCACTTGCAATAGTGTGCTTCTTCATTGATCCTGATCTCAACTTTTCAGCTTCCCATAGAGATTTAATATCCCCTGCAGATAATGTCACAATGCTAAGAAGTCAGTCGATGTGAAACAAGCATAATTAGCTATTACAGGCAGATTCGTCAACCTTCAGTATATCTTATGTGAAAATCTTGAAGTCTTAGTTTTTCCCCTCTTATCAAATCTTGTATATTTGTTGAAATTAATTATGCAAGCAAGCACAGCTAAAGACTAAGATAGAAGGGAAAATGATCATACGCGTTTGTTCAATCAACAAAATGAAAATAAGAACATTTTCAAAGGGAAGGTCATGTTCTCTAGACATTTCCATTTTCTATATAGCAAGTTTTCCATAATTCAAACAGACAAATGGTGATTGATTCAGCGCTCAGCCTGTCCTAGTTGCAACTATATCAAAATCTTACACATGTGAGTGTCACTGGGAGAACAACAAAGATAAAAGTACTAAAAAGTAAAAACCTCTTTTGGCAGCAAATTCCATCCATGTGTCGAATGTAGTTTGTCTTAGTTTAACGCCAGCTATTATAGATCTTTTCAAATATTTCGAAAGCAAGTTCCAATCATTGGATTTGTAACATATGATGTGTGGATATAACGAAGTCAGTCGGAGAACATTGAAAACTACAAGTTGTTCAAACAAAATTTTACCCATCTAAAGGTTTTGGGGGCACAAAATCTATATTTCTATAAACATAATGCAGGTATTTGTGAACTAGCCCATTGCACTATTTCTGAAAACTATATGTTGTTCAAATAAAATTTTACCCATCTAAGGTTTTGGGAGCACAAAATCCAAATTTTTATAAACATGATTGCAGGTATTTCTGAACTAGCCCATTGCACTATTTGTGAAAAATATATGCTGTTCAAACAAATTTTACCCATCGAAAGGTTTTTGGGAGCACAAAATCCAAATTTTTATAAACATGATTGCAGTTATTTCTGAACTAGCTCATTGCACTATATCATCACATATCATTGCACTATATCATCACATATTATAAATCTCTGCCTAAAAACTTCATCCGACTTGAACCACTATACTCTTACTATTTATATTGATCATTGCGCTGAAGTTACAGCCAAGATTATGGTTTGATAACGTACAAGGAGTCACAAAAACCATATGTATGTTAAACAGATATACCGGTTTTCACCTATACCTGAAAACAATATCAGCAGTACCAGGCTGAAAAGGTAGATCGTTCCTTTTAATCAACTTCATGACATCCACCATGAGCTTAGTGTCATTGTGTTCTTTGGCATGTAGCTTCAAAAAAAAACAGACAAAAGGTCAAAACATGCATAGATAGTGGTAGCGAGAGCGATGAGCCACAGGTCAGTACCAATATTTGATGGGCTGACGGCACACCTGGAGTCAAACCATATGGATTATGCTTTAATAATCCTTTATTAGCTGCATGAAAAAAATTCAACTCTCTTCATGAACACCTTGATGTGCATAAACAACAACTAGTGATGTGTCACACTATTTTCATAACCTTATAAACTCTGTATGTTGGCATGACTCCGAAGGATAGAGTTTATGATAAACTAAAGTTTCTACATATATCCCGCATGACATGAAAAAATCTACTTTGATAAATCACATTTGAAGTATGGCATGGACAAGGCCGGCAAAATAAGAACCATGCGGAAGCATACCATAATCAAATGCACCAACGCGAACGCATGCCTTAGTAATTTCCAGACAAAGGTTACTGTTGAAATTAGAAGGAATGTGAAGATTTGACAGCCTCTGAAACAAATTCCAATACCCATATCAGCTATGAGGAACTGAACACCCTTCTCAACAAGATATAACAAATCCAATAAAGAATAGATAAACTAACAAAAGTACGAAGCTCAGGCAAGATGGAAAACAGCAGTTTGATATCTTCCTTTGTTTTACAGTTCTCGATTAGTGACCACATCCATGCATTTGGAGGGCAAGTTCCAGCTTTAATTGACTCTATCATTTTATCATATGCACCTTTTGCAGCTCCTACACTTTGAAAGATAAATTCTGGGTTAAAAAATATACAAATCATCTATTTGATTCAAATGAATACCTGTAGGGCTTGGTTCCAAGGCGGCCGCTTGGGCAGAATATGACTTCACGGACATCATACAACACAATGAACATCGCTCCCTACAGCTCCTACCATGTGCAAAGCATCCTTCCCCAATTTCTACAAATAAGCAGCATTTAACATGTATCGGAAAAAAAACATTAAAGTGTAATAATTTAAACTTGCAAGAATCAATCAGAACACCAGTAACAAAAAGTAACAAAAAGTAACACTAAGAAGATACCTGAAGTAGCTAATTTTTGGCGAGAGCAAGTAGAAAAGTGTATACATTTCTGGACGACGTCGGAAGACGGAGGAGGCTCAACAGCAGGAAGACGAGGGGCCGAGCTGAGGAAATTCGTGGAACGTAAAACCCTTGGGAGAAATCGGGACTTGGCGACGACTTGCATACTTCCCTGCCGACCGACTAAATTTCCGATTGGAATTTCGATTAGCTGTCGACGTGATTTCGCCTTCTGTTTGGCTCTCCGGCGTGTATGAAATCAGGGTTTTGCAATTGCTGTTGCTGCGCTACAATCCAGCTGAGTTATATGCTGATACTGCAGCCCATATTGTTTCCATGCGCCCTAGTTTTGATTGGCCACTGGTAATAGTACGACGTCGTTTGATTTCGAGACAAGCTGCTTAGAAGCGCTAATAATTTTAGAATGAACTCGAGAAACCCTAAGATGGGAAAGAACATGGTATTACTTTTTTACAAACAACAATCTCAATGAATATTCAATTGAGTCCCGGTTAAGAGGCTGTAGGATTTATGACAACAAGTTTCAAACAAACTGCTGGCGTCATCAGCCAGCCATTTCCTGTTTTGGAATGCTGAGAAGAATTGGTATATTTCAGTTTGATGGATTTCTGAAAGTAAGCTTCGGTTTTGGATCAATGGGTTCGTAATGTTGTACAGTACAAGATCATTGCGGGAGAACTGGTGGAGCGATCGTGCGAGTGTTGTACGAGTTGCAGTGACTGCATTTCTGGCCGATTATATGAAAGTTGGCTTCGGTTGTGTCATTGCAGTCATTGCAAAGTATCCATACCTGAATATTGTTTTAACTAAATGATTTAGTACATGATATATTTACAGGTTTGGAACTGGAATTCCCAATGAAAAGAATGTACCTTGCGGTTCCTGTAATCGTCAGGCATGACTGTGGCTTCAATCTGGACGTAAAAAAAAATCCCTCACAAAGTTGAACAATTCACTAGTGCAATAACAAAGTCACCAAGTAGCTGAAGTGGGTGTGCATAACAATAGATGCAAAACGTCAAAAAACTATATATTCCTTCCTATCAAGAACTGAACTCGGGAAGGATAGTCTGGTCTGCTAAAATACAGCATTTGCAACAGTTTGATACACATATAATAGCTACGTGCACTTCAGGTAGACAAGACAGCATTTCACAAGTATAAGGATGATGAGCAATAGCTGATGGCTCACCAAAGAAGAATACACCACATGCTGATTCACAGATAAATATATGCTTCCCTGATAATAAAAACTACTTGCTAGAATAACAAATGCAGAAGTAACATAATAAAATATACGACCCCATTTGCAAATTAAATATCTACTTCTATAATTACCAGGAATATACTCATAGAAACTACAAAGATATCAAGATACGATGGTTAGGGTAATACCTCTTCGTCGATTCTTTTCCAAGTTACAGACATATCAATCATGGATTTGGAACATATTGGGCAGCAATACCTGTATTAAACAAAATCATGAACTGAGATTACTAAAGTGGACTGAAATTCACTTCAAGCATCAGTTACAGTTAGTTATTAACACTAGAAAGCTTCAGTTTGTCTAAACTTACTTATCTCGGTTTATCATCTCTTTGTAACATTCATGGTGCATGGTGTGGCCACATTTCATGACAGTTGTATCTTTCAGGGAATCAAACAGATACTGTAAAATAAAGAGCTTGTTAATGAAGCAGCTATAATGTAACTATAACACCACAATTATCTCTTGCAACACATACCTCATAGCAAATAGGACAGTGATGTCGCATAGAGTTCTCCACACACAAATGATTGTCAAGCAGCCCAATGGAGTAACATGAGCCTAATGAACAAATAACAATTTAGAGCAATGGATAGCCCGTAGATGAAAATTTTAAAGCTATAATACAGTGGAAGCCTCTTTGAAGCATGAGGCCAGTTCGTGGTTGCAACCCAAGATTTAAGTAAAGGGTTACGCAAATGTAGCTAACTACTCATGCATAACTACTATGGGAGACATGAAACATGTTCAAACCCGAGGTAGTTTGACTTCATACCACATTTGTTGCAATGAAAGAAATTCTCACGGCCACCAATCCTGAAATAATTGATCACAATCATATAAGAAAACACCCTTACATGTATAAAAATTAAAATATTTACAACCACAAAATGCCTGAAGATGATAAGGAGTACAACTTGTATTGCTAACCTGCAAATTCCACAATCATCACAATGAAACTGCTCTTTTGTGATCTGAAATGATTGGTAAAAGACACTGTCAGATAACAACCCCAAATTGAAAATCCAATAAAAAGCTGTAAACATTTTGTCCAGTTCAATTGCTCACATCATCGTCATAAAACTTGCAGATATCACAAAAATATTCTCCCATATTAACACCACAGTTAGTGCAGATATTTCCCACCTACAAATTGCAACAATCAAACAAACAACTTAGTAAATAGCCAAAGCAAAAGACATGTCAAAGGAAATAAGATTAAAAAGTCGGCACTATCACACAGCGATCGCACCATTTGCTCTGTGTCACATACTGAACAGACCACCTGCCAAGTTCATGAATAGCTTATTCAATATAATCCTTACAAAAGGCACAATCTGAATTCTGAAATATCCATGAAAAAAGTACCCAAAGCAGTACATCAGCTGAAAACAAAAAGAAAACTGCACATACTTGCTTCACATCATGCCGCACAAGGTCATGGTGATCCCTTAGATTCGGCATCGAGTTCTGCTCCAAGCACAAACCAGCATAGAAAAATCACACATCATCATAATCATAAACCCATCTGAGCCCAAACCCATCTCCTAAATCTGAGAAAAACAGATAAAATCACAAGTACCGTAGCTTCGTTGTGACAATGACGACAATCATAGATCTCGTTACAACACGGCGCACGAATCTTACACCTCCGCCTGTAATGCTTGCATCTGCAACCAATCAAACCATTCATGAACGCAACTTATAAACCTAATTAGTCAACGAGGGGAGGGATTAAATCGATGATGAAAAATACCCATAACCCATCTTGCCAAAAGCAGGCCTTTCGCACTCAGGAGCCGCCATAATCGACGAGGATGATGGTGAGGAAGAAGAAGAAGAAGAAGATACGGATAAAATCTAGAGCGAGAAGCTCGTTGTTGTCGACGTCGTCTTCTTCTCCTTCTTCGAAAATTGGATGATTGATTGGGTGCTGAGGATTGAGACTTGAGAATGGGGATTTGGAGGAAGGGTGTAGATGGGATTCGGGCTAAGTTGTGGGCCATGGGTTCTGATGAAAAAAAAGAAAGTAAAACCCTAGAATTTTTTTTTTTCGGAAGGGTGGTTACAAGTAAGAATATTTTTATAGCATATCTAGCTAATTTAAATTATATAATTATTTATTAAAGCTCAGTTTTAATAGCATCTTCATCAATAATTTCAATGACTCGACGGTAAGAATTCCAATTTCATTGCGCAAGTAACTTCATGTAATACACAACTGCCACGCCAGTGACGGATAGAATAGACAACTTTCATGCAGATGCGGAAGAAATGAAAGATACCTACATGGCGACAAAATCTATTAGATAAATATGGTGGAGGCAGAATTTGAACCCTAAATCTCTGAGAAATTTATAGTTCTCAACTAATGAATCACCACTCTTAAAATATTATATTATGGGAAAAGTGAATTACCAAATTGGGAGAGGATGAGAGAGAGAGCGATTGGTAGTTAGTGGGGCATTTCGTAGAACAGTTGGAGGGGGGGGGGGGGGGTTTATGATCGATATTGTTCATATTGTGGTTCG
This sequence comes from Echeveria elegans, assembly GCA_035048345.1. Taxonomy (NCBI): domain Eukaryota; kingdom Viridiplantae; phylum Streptophyta; class Magnoliopsida; order Saxifragales; family Crassulaceae; genus Echeveria; species Echeveria elegans. The sequence continues at coordinate 18,991 of JAWWMW010001291.1, forward strand.
GATTTTGATGGGACAAATTAGGAGAAGCGTGATGCAAATTGGCGTCACAAAGATGCCAATGAGGTATGGCAGGGCAGATCTGCATAAGTTTGGTTGGTTTTATTTTGACATATCTTATGGAAATTATTGTAGTTGTTTATTTATAGGGTTTGATCCAAATCGAATCAAATAATGTTTTTTTTTTGAATCACGAATCATGTTCTTGATTGAACGAGTTGGAGGTTAGTTGAGTATGAGTCGGTTAAATCTATTCAGTCAATGAAATTTAGGGGAGCAAACGTTTTGCCGCATGTAAAAATCTTTTATCATTTATCGTTATCGTGTTATTTTACCGAACTTAAAAATTATTTACCGTTTAAATTTTTTATCGTTTTACCATTTTTTTTGGATAAACGGACAGTAAAAATTTCCAAAAATCCTATGCGTAGAAATGATAAAATTACCTACGTTACCCTTTTAGTTTAATTTATATTAATATTCGGATTTAATCATAACCAATCAATCAGTAATATGTCATCCATCTAAATTGTTTATTTTTTAAAAAAAAATCATTTGATACAAAACTTTTTTTTCTGTCATATAAAATTTAGATATCTAATGGATTGATTGAGGCATTGCGGTGTTTGAGTCTGGATAATTTGGAATAATTGGTTACTGTTTCACGCTACTCGTGGAATCCAGTTATAATTTCTCTCCTCGTCCGTGAGTGAGATGTTTTATTTTTCTCCTCGCTTGCGAGTGAGAGATTTTATTTCTCTACTCGTTTGCGAGTGATAGCTTGTTTACTTGCTTGTTTATTTAGTTCTGTTATTGTATTAGTCATGGTTAGCAATTCAAAATCGATGGTCGTTTTTCCATTTGTAATAAATCAATTATGTATCCTGTATTCCGGGCGATAGTTCCGTATTGTATACTTTAATGTATACATTGATTTCCTATTTGAGAAATGTAATAAAAAAATATAGTGGAGTATATTTTAGATAACCAATTTGCCTATAACCATCGGAGATGCTCTGAGGCAGATAGACATGCCTTTATTTAGGAAATCTATAACCTACAGCAACCAAAAAACCAGAAGTTGCAGAACAACCTCGTTTCTTAATTGTGGAATAACTGAACCCTCTTTAATTATATGATGCATCAACTGATCTTTAACAGCTTAACAAACTCCACCTTCAATAAATTCAAACTCATAAACACCCAAATTCTCACAATTACTAATTCATTAACAATTCATCCAGTAACCAAAATCCGGAACCAAGGCTTGTATTGTGATTTGTGAAGTTAGGAATGGGCTGCAACAAATCTAAGCATGCATCTGTTGCTTCAGGCAACACAATGAAGATGGCGCCTATGAGGCGGGTTACTGTCATTAACAAGAAAAATGATAGTCTGAAGAGGAGTAACATTGCTCCGGTGGTGATGTCGGAGATTCATAATTCTGGTCAGGAGGATAGGGTTAATGTAACGAATGATTTTGAAGTGGAAAATGTAGAAAAAACGGAGGATGGCGTTGAGAACTTGGACGTGGAAGCCGAGGTTGAGGCCAAGAAAATGGATGATCTGGGAGCAGAGACTGAGGTTGAGAGAGTGAATGTAAAAAAGGATGATGAAGTACATAATGCGGAAAAGAAGGCTTTGGTAGAAGTCAAGAAAGTTGACAATGCGGATGAAGAGAAGGAGCTGGTCGAGGCCAAGAAAACTAACAAGGATTTGAGCGTAGAGAAGGAAGCTGAGGTTAAGAAAATAGAGAATGTGGATGAAGTGGATGTGGAGGGAGTGAGTGGATTAGGCTTACCGAGAGCGGTGGCTTTTGATGGCAATGTGGATGTGTCGGCGATTCATCTTGCTAATAAGGGAGATGAAAATGCTGAAAATGGGGAAGAAATCGAGGAGGCTGTTGCGGAGAATGTGATTGAGCAAGGAAGTGAGCTGGATGAAGCGGGTGGTAATGCAGCCATTGATGTTATTGAAAATTCAGCTGGAAATGTAACTCCTGAGGCTGTCGATGTGGAGGAGGAAATAGCTAGCGGACACAATGATGAAGTAATAGTACCAGAAGCAACCGCTGAGGAGAAATGTGAAGTGGCGGCGGAAGAGGAAAAAGTAGTGGCATTGGCAGATGAAGTAGAGAAATGTGACGACTTACCGACCGTAGAAGCTATTGTTGAAGTTGGTGCTGTGGAAGTGCAAATGGATGAAAAAGACGGATCTGCCAGCCAGACAGAAGAGGCTACCAAAGAAAATGCGGCTGGAGAGATAACTCCTGAGGTTTTCGATGTAGAGGATACTGTTAGCAAACAAGAGGACGAAGTACAAGTAGTAGTACCTGAGGTTGTTGTCGAGGAGAAATGTGATGTTGCCGCCGAAGAGGGAAAAGTAGCCGCATTGGCGGATGAAGCAGAGAAATGCAATGAGCTACTTACCATAGAAGCTATTGTCGAAGTTAGTGATGTGGAAGTACAAATCGATGAGAACGTCGGATCAGTTAGCGAGAAAGAAGAGCAGAATGAAGACAATGCGTCTGAAGAGGCTAGCCCAGTAAAAACAAGTCAAGAATCTACCGAGGAGGTTGTCATTGATGAGAACAGCCAATTAGCCGCAGCGGCTGAGGAAGTAGAGAAGAACGATGCAAGTGTTGTCGCAACAGACGTGTCTACAGTCGGTGGAGAAGACGAGCAGGGAATCGTTACTGAAACAAGTGAAGAATCTATTGAAGTTGGTTTCATTGTAGAGGAGCCAAAAGCAGCTAAAGAGGAAATTCCGGACGTTGCTGGTGCTGGAGCCAGATATTGAAACAGGCGCGGATGTAGCTGCTGAATGAACGATGTCGTTTAGGCCATTATGCGTAGTTACCGTTACTCCAACTGTAAGAGCATCCGCAGCCGGTGGTTTTTCCACCTACTTTTGAAATGCAGAAGGCAGGCATGAAGAAATGCAAATTTTGCCTGCTGAGTTGGCATCCAATGCCTATAAATATTTGAATATAAAGTGGGTCCTACAAACACATGTGACTTTTATATATATATATATATATATATATAATGTGTAATTGTAGCAATGATTCCATCAGTTATGAATTCAGCAACAATCATCAATATAACACACAAGCTCACTGCAAATAATAAATAAACAAATTCTCAGAAAGTTGTTGCATCAAGATGCTAACTGCATGATTTTTTTTTCTCAAAAGAATAACAGACTCTACAACTAGCTTGTTTTGGATCACACATTTACCGTTACTAAAAGTTGAAATTCCCATGACATGTTATCATGAATGACTATGCCTTACATGCTTACCAATTCCAATTTGAACGACAGTGAACTTAAAAAATGGATATGGTGGGCGTACAATTGTGGCAACAGCTAAACCTATCTATTAACCTGTAGCCGCTTATAGAGCCCAAAACCACGTTGCTTGAGTTGAATCACCTGGTGATAAAGAAATGGGAAGTTGTCATCCGCAAAAAAGATCATCGAAGAGTTTTAATGCACATTCTTATCAGTGAAGCATTTTCTCAAAGGTAACCGATTGTCCTAGTTGAGACTTGAGAAAAGATCAAACATGGAAGCAAAAGTGAAAATGCCAGCTGAATAATAAAAAAAGTGATCATCACAACAACAAATCTTATCATCCAATCGAACTACATCACTGAGATTCCATAAAAGATGTGTCATATAAGCAACATCTGATGCAACACAACTGAATGATATAACAATTAACAAGTGCAGCACCAAAGAGAACGAATTAAATAAAATTCATTAGAGCGGATGAGGATGGTGAAAATAATAAGGTGCGGAATAAAGGGATTACCCCATTGCCTACGTTAGCAGGCAAAATCTCTATATATAAAAGATTACAAATACACCACCACACATTTACCAACCACTCACTTTTCCTCACTATTTCCCTTATTTTCCTCACTAAAGGTCTCATTGCGATAAGACTTTGACAAAAATGTCCCTCTCCACCCTCTTTATTTACACTACATGACATCCATCACTATTCATCTGTATTTGACTATATTTGACCAACTGATCGTATTTGACCGTATTTGATCGTATTTAAAAAATTATAAAATTAGAATTGAAAATTTTGAAATTTGAAAATTAAAAATTATAAATGGAGCGAAAAACGTTATAAAGCTTAATTAAAAATGAAGACACCGAAAAATTCCCGTCGGTACTACGGGATTTCAACTAGTATTAACATATTTAGAAGCCATAAGGAAGCACATAATTAAAACTTTAGCAATATGTAGGACAAAAATTTGAATAGTTGAGAACAAAATCTGGCCTCCAGTTTCACTGTCCATTAGGTGGAGAGCCGACACCATTGCATCCATAGTTGAGTTGAGTTGTGGTCAGTTGACCCTCCTTTTTTCCTTAACAAAACAACACAAAAATAAGTGCAGCGCAACAAAGAGAGATGACAACACAAACATGTTACACAGAAAGTTAAGTATCGAGTAGCACCTTGTGTAATTGCCATCAAACTTAACAGATTATGTCACAAGTCATCCTCTCAACTCTCAAGATGCACAAATCCAGTCAACAAGCCAACCACTCTAAAGAGTAAAATCAAGCTTAGGACGTACGACGAGATAAAACACTAACATCAAAACTCCAATCGCTAGGGTTACCTTGAGAAAACAATGACTTTACAACACCTCCAAGCTCCAGCTTTGATACCAAACGACTTCACATCAACGAATGTGGTCTGTGCACGGCTACTGTCTGTTGAATCAAGTCTTGAGAGAAGATGCAGATTGGAAGGCTGCCGGGCTGCGGACGACTATGAATTACGACGGAGGGCAGAAGGACGGCAGCGGGGCTGTGAAAATCAAGTCGCAGTGAACCAGTGAAAACAATATAGACGAATGACAATTGAAGGGCTCTCTGAATTTTTTTATAAATATCAAGGTGGGCCAAAGTCTACATTGGGCCTAATGTGCCTCCGTCCCTGGGTGGAGTATGAATGGGCGATGTATGGTCGTCTCTTATGCGGGACTATCCTATTCATAAATCGAAATCTTAATACTTTTAATACTCCATTTCATATAAATTTTTGTTCGAGATTGATGTTTCAAATGAATGGTTTACAAGAAGAAAATGGAAAAAAGTTCTAACCATGACGATGACATGGTTGATCAAGCTAGTGGAGTTAGCAAGGCTTACTTTTTTAGTCTATCAAAACTATGCAATATGATAAAGGAGAAAAGCTCACACATATGAAGTGAAAAAAATAAATAAACAATTGTAATGTTATTTATATATCGATGAATAGCAAACTACAGTGGCGCCACATGTTGATTTGCAAGATAAGGACGATGGCATTGATACGAATGCACATGAAACTATATATATATAATAGAATATTTAGAAAATTGAACTACACATATAACGACGAAAAATAAGAACAAGTCTAAACTGGAATAAGGAAAAATAGGAATAGGAATAAGTATAAACTGAAATAAGGAATAAGAAAAAATAGAAATAGCAATAAGTATAAACCAGAATAAGGAAAAATACGAATAAGACAAAATCGAAATAAGATAAAATAGGAATATAATAAAAAAAAATACTCATTTAAATTCGGCCCGCACGACACCAAAAATTGGTCGATCGAGTCCCGCCCCTATTTGATTGATTCAATTGCGCATCCGGTACGATGCAGCCCCGTTGGGACGACGGACGATACACTTGTTGTTTTATAAAACAGTTATGAGCAACACATTTGTAATCGAAAAAAAAAACGGTTACGACCGAGGTATTATTATTAGCTGATTATGACTATGTCTCTTACTCCCTCTGTCCGAAAAAGTCCTTCCGACTTTGGGAGTGGGCACATGTTTTAAGGGATATGGAACATGTGGGGCTAAGGCTGAGAGGTGAGTGAGAGATGTGAGTAAAGGTGTGTGAAAGAGAGAGTGTGTTGTGAGTGAGAGAGAGTGTGAGTGAGTGAGTGAGTGCGGGAGAGAAAAAGTGAAGTAGTGAATAGTAATAAAATATAAAAGAGAGTGTATTGAGTAAAAAATATTATGTGAGTGATAGAAGTAGAGAAATGAATAGTAATAAAGTAAGAAAGAGAGTGTATTGAGAAAAAAAATGAAAAATAATTACTAAAAAAAAGAAAGTAGGAATAATTTTAGGAGACGTCCGAAAAGGAAAGCAGTAAGAATATTTTGGGACGGAAGGAGTATTAAGCTTGCAAATATAACGATTCATCATGAAACTATAATTAGGAGACATGAAGCAACTGAAGTCTCAATGACAAGAGACCAAAATAAATTATCAGAGTAAATAACAAAACAGTCGAAGATAATGTCAACTAAGTTCGCCAACTTGCAATACCCAGAAATAGTTCCCTCTCGACGCAACATAAACGATCTTCCTTTCTTACAACATCAAAATTCTCAATTCAAAACCATACAAGTTCAGCAAGGGTAGTAAGTAGTAACTTCACTCACTGCCCATATCCCTTCTTTGCTTTTAAAGATTCAAGAGCCTTCT
>JAWWMW010001291.1:50858-62474 GCA_035048345.1 Echeveria elegans
ATTTTTATTTTTTATTAAAATTTATTTGTGTAATATAAAAATATTTCCGTTTAATTTTTATTTAAATTTTTTATTTTTTATTTTTTTAAACAAAATATTACCATTTTGCGACCACGTGGTCGCAATCATCTTACCGACCAAGTGGTCGCAATTCTTTACCGACCACGTCGTCGCAATTTTTTACCGACCACGTCGTCGCAATTCTTTACCGACCATGTGGTCGCAATGCAGTTAACGACCACGTGGTCGCAATAGTATTACCGACCACGTCGTCGCAATAATATTACCGACCACGTGGTCGTAAATTATTTTAATTTCACGAATTTATATTTTTATTAATACTTTGCGACCAAGTGGTCGTAAATGTTTTAAATTCGGAAATTTATTTTTTATTAGTGTGTACGACCAAGTGGTCGCAAAAGTCTGTGGTCCGAGATTAACGACCACTTGGTCGCAAATGTGCATTAGCGACCAACGTTTTAGCGACCATAAATGGCGACCAAAATATGGTCGCAAAAGAGGAATAGCGACCATTTTGTTGCCATTTGCGACCATTTTCGTGGTCGCAAAATGCTCTTTTTTTTGTAGTGCGAGTTAATTAATTAACATAAAAGAAAATAGAGAGAACTTTAAGAGACATCTAAAGAGAAAAATATGAAGAATAAAAGAGGACACATGTGGTAAATTATTAACGCAGCAGTTTGTTTCTGAGATATCAGTAATCTGCTTTGATAATCATTGACTGACTTGATGCATTTATTTTTTCGTTAAGGATCCTAAGAACCTTTTCAGCTAATTTCCAGGTCCTCATATATGCATATCAGCAAATCACAGGTGTAGTTTTTCCTCTAGAAAAAAACTTATGTGAATGCAAATACTTGTAACTTGTCATTTATAGATTAATCCGTCATCCCGACAGGACCTTGACGTGAATATACATTTTTATGTATGTTCTAATTTTTCCATACGTTTCCCGTTCTGATTTTTTTAGTATTTTTTATTCTGATTTCTCCATTCAATTACTCACAAACTTCCCAATTATTTTTTAAATTTCTAATTTTAAATTTTAAATTATTTTTTAAAATTTTTGGGTCAATGGTGGGATGGGTCGGGATGGTGGGCTAAATGAGGTGGCTGACTGATGTGTTGGCGGGCTTTGTGGTGGGTTGGAGATTTAGCTACCAAAAATTAAACTTTAGCAACAAAAATTTCCGTTGTTGTTTGTGTGTTGTGGATGGAGAGCTATTATTAGTATAGATATGATTAAAAGATACTCATATAACCGATCAAATACCGTTAAATATCTTTTAATAATGTCAATTGGTCAATATATGTACAGTTAATACGATTAAAAAATATTCAAATACTCGGTATAATATAGTCAAATATATTTAAGTAACAAATAGCTGGTAAAATATATTCAAGTGACATTACATTATGACACTTATTATATGTTTCTAATTAATCGTAAGTCACACTGTTGTTCGCAACACGAGACGATTCTGTCACAAAAGCAATTGAATTAAATTTTGAAGTAAACTATGTATATGTATGAATTTATGTATGAAGCTCTACACAATCTATACAATTTAGTTTTGAGTAGTATTTAGCCGTTATAATTTGAGAAATATATGTCAACATTTGCTATGAACATATTAGCTAAATGAAAACTTTGTAAAGAAGTGGAAAATAATTTGAGAAATCTAGTAGTAGGGTTTGGAGGTTTGGAGAATTTAAGGGTTCGAGGAATTTGAGAAATTTGAAGGGTTAAGAGGGATTGACGATTAAAGGGTTAGGAGCGGGTTTCAAGGGTTTGAGGACTTTGAAGAGGTTAAGAGGGTTTGAAGGGTTATGATGATTTGAAGAGTTTAAGAGCCTATATGGAAAGATAAAAAAACATATTTATTTCATTTAGCTTCTCATTTTTCGTATATAACTCATAATCATAAAATTACATTAAGTATAACCAACTATGTAATAAGGTAGTTAATTACTTATATACCTTTTTTTTAATCAGTCTAACAAAATTTTCATACATCAACACACATATATATCATTATGTAATTAATTGATATTAAAGCATGAGTGACTTTATTTAGTATTATAGTTTTAAATAGTTATAGGGTTATATAGTTATACTTTTAATGTATATAGAGTAAATGTTGTATAAGATTCTTGGACTTTGGAGGGAATGAAATTTTACTTAGTAAAAGGATGGAGGGAAAAACCATTCTTTGTAAAAGGACATGGGTTTGGGTTATGAAATTATTCATACTTATTTTTATTGGTGTGTGCTTACTACAAAGAATTAGAGCATTAAATTATCCAAATTTGTGAACAGCCTGGATATGTGCCCAGTGAAGAAAACAAAGAGACACCACAAAGAGTTGTGAAGTATTTTCCATTAATCCCAAAATTGCGGAGATTGTTCATATCACCAAAAATTTCAATGATTTTGGGGAAACAAGTATCCGATATAGTCTCACTGACGAGTTTGAATTAATTTAGGTGACTTTGCACAAGTAACGCCGCAAGATTATCCATGGTTCGATTTTGAGGAGGGTAATTACGCTAATGATGATGAAGAAGGTCAAGATGAAAGTTATAATGATGATCATGGACATTGAATTGAAAATATGACTATGTCATCTTTATGCATTTGAATTTGTAATGGTAATTACCTACAAATACTACTTCTTAATATTCTTTGTTGTCATCTCTTAACTAAGCCAACTAATTAAATCAAATAAATCAAAACTAGTTACATTTTAATGCCCTTCATGCTAATATGTGTTTGTCGTGGAAAGGGTTTGTAAGGTTTCAAGGGTTTAGAGGGTTTGGATGATAGATATATTTATACAATTATGCATTATTTCATAGAATGAAACTTAATTAATTGATTATATAAGTTTCATACATATATACTTGTATAATATAATTCATGAATCTTTTATGCTACTATATATATGTTTGCCTTGGAGAAGATTTAATTTGTATGAGTTATAAGGGTTTGGAGAGGGTTTCAAGGGTTTGAGGATTTGGATGATACATATATTTCTACCTTAGGCATTATTTCATGCAATGAAACTTAATTGATTTCATAAGTTTCGTACATACGTACATTTATAATCTAATTAACTTACAAATTAAAACACAAAAGTAAGTAAATCATACTGTGAAAATATATTCTTAAATTATACTATAAAAATAATCATACTCGAAAATTTATCAATGTTATTTTTGTGTAAAAGTTGGAAGGTATATTAAAAATTTTAGAAGGGATGTTGAAAATTTCAAGCTAAAAATTGGGAGGTTAGTTAAATAAAAAACCCTAAATTCCCAATCTTCCATTTCCTACCAGCTACCCTGAGCCTACCTTCAAATTCGACGAACAGCCCCATCAAGTTTCCATTCCACAGGCCGCATCCGTGACTCTTAGTCTCCATCTCCCTAGACTTCACACTTAATTGGATCTGGAAATATTTTGCCTGAATCCTAATCCCAATTCTGTTTCGTGGCTTAAGATTCCGATCAAAAGTCTTCTTTACTAATTTTAACATTCTGTTGACAAAGGAAGCGTCTGTTGCTTCGATTTAGCATTTGCGTGAGGTTGGAAGAAGCTTCTGGATTTCGTGACGAAGAAGATGCGAATCATGCGAGGACAATGTGGAAGCATATCACAGATAGAGAATCCGACAGAATCCGCCCTAATTCCTTCGCATCTCGTCTCAAATCCAATCGTGCTGCTTCCATCGACCTCTCCAATCACAAGGAGTTCGTTTCTCCTCACAAAGGCTCCATCAACTCCCTCTCGGTCCCACTCTGTCAATCCTCCTCTTCTTCTTCTTCTTCTCATTTTCTTCTTCTTCTTTTTTTTAAATAAAAAAAGCTTGAATATTCTATTTTTATGTATTTTTTTCTAATTTTTTGAGTGAAATTGTGTGTTCAGATGGATTTGGCGGAGGGGCGGTACTTGCTGCCTGGTGCTGCAGATGCTTCAGTGGCTGACTTTGATGTTCAAGGGGCTACGGATTATGAAGGAGGGGTCTGATTGTGATGCATAAGTCTATATTTACTATTGATAAGCAGCATGAAAATGCGCATACGTATGTTGTTTCTTCAGTCATATGGTACTCGATTGATACTGGTTTATTTATCAGCGGCTCGTATGACCATTTTATCAATGTGTGGGATACAAACACTACGCAAGTATGCGTATAATCTGACAGCTTCCATTATTTGTAAACCTAGTGTTATTCTTTGTCAGTGTGAATTTACTACAAGTGAACAAACTTTTCCAGGTGGTTACGAATTTCAAATTGCCTGCCAAAGTTTCTAAGGCCCAGTTTATAAAAACATTTTGAAAAAATTTTAAAATTATTTTGAAATTGTTTTGACTTTACTTTTGAATAACTTTTTCATTCATTTTAAGTTTCAAAACCATTCTCAAAACTTTTGATGTTTATAAACTTTTAGTGTTTATAACCCCATGACCATCATAACTTCCGACTGGCTATTACAACTTCCGACCGACCACCACAACTTCCGACCGGCCACCACAACTTTCGACCACCACCACAACTTTCGACAGACCACCACCACAACTTTCGACCGGCCACCACAACTTCCGACCAGCCACCACAACTTCTGACCCATCATCACAACTTCCGACCGACCACCACAACTTCCGATCGACCACCACCACAACTTCCGACCGAACAAGTTTGAATCAATTTTTCTTCACTTTCCTATTTTTTTGAATATCTTTTAATTAATTTGTTCATTAAAAATTTCAAAACAAAATATAAAAAAATCGACGGCAGCCGGCGGCGGTGGCTGGCGATGGTGGTGGTGGTGGCGGAGGGCGGTGGTCGGAGGTGGAGCTCGGTATTGGTCGTGGTCGGATGTGGTGTTGGTCGGCGGTGGTCGGAAGTGGTGGTGGTGGTCGGCGGTGGTGGTCGTGATCGGCGGTGATCGGAGGTGGTGGTCGACGGTGGTGGTGGTCGCTGGCGTCGATGGTGGTGGTCGACGGTGGTGGTTGGAGGTGGTGGTGGTAGGCGGTGGTGGTGTGCGGAGGTGGTGGCGGTGGTCGGAGGTGGTGATGGTGGTCGGAGGTGGTGGTGGTCGAAGGTGGTGGTCGACGGTGATGGTGGGCGGAGGTGGTGGTGGTGGTGGGTGGAGGTGGTGGTGGTCGACAGTGATGGTGGTGGTGGGGGAGGTGGCGGTGGTGGTCGACGGTGGTGGAGGTGGTGGTGGTGGTCAGCAGTGGTGGTCGGTGTGGTGGTGGTGGGTGGTGGTGGTCGTGGCGGCTGGCGGCTGGTGGTGGTGGACGCGGTGGTTGGTGGTGGTGGGATTTAGTAGATTGATTATTGTTGTTTTGAGTCAAAATAATTTCAAACCCTCCTAAGGATCTGTGTTTGAGATTTTGAAATGGTTTTAAAATAAATGAGAAAATTGTTAAAAACTTAACTCAAAACAGTTTCAAAATAATTCAAATTTTGTTTGAATCTTGTTTATAAACTAGTCCTAAGTTTATTTATGCATTGTTTTTATAAATTGTGACCTTTTATCATTTAGATAGTTATAACATAATTCGACCTGTAATGATGATTTTATGCAATTATCATAGCTTGAAAACCGAGGATGAAAGGTGAAGAGTACATGATTCGGAAAACAGAATCATAGTATCGATAATACAGGTAAAGCAGAACCGTTAGCAAAAACTTGTTATAAATCTTTACATTTGTACAGTGACTCCAACATTTGTATCATTATTTTTGTGGATTCTAGTAACTTCTAAAGTTTCATTGTAAGAGTGTATAATGAACACATGAGTACAGAGTTGGAGACATGTAAATAGACTATGCTCTCAAGTGACACGGATGAGCAGAACCGCCATGATGAATACACAGGTCATAACAATCATCAAGAGCCAAGTGAAGCATGTAGTTTTTGAAATCTCTGAGTAGATTGCCATGGCACGAGCATTAACACGGTTTGTGTTGGCCAAGCTCTGCTCGACTGCTTTCTCAGTTGAATCAAGTATCTGCATCCATCAATTTGATGTTATGATTGACATAAGTTCTGAAACAGTATTTTATTCTTTCCAAGCAGGCTGAAAACATGTTGCAATTTCGATGAATCAAGAATCTCATGATATCTGCACACATAATCCTGCTCATATCTTTCTTCTTTTTCTTTCAGAGGAGCGCTTGCTAATATTCTTTGCGCGTTTAAAGCTTATTTTCCCATCTAAATGTGGTGAAGTTGCTTAATTGAAAAAGTTTTACCTTTCCAGTGTTTTTTAGCGACTGACTCATTACTAGAGTGCTTTCTTTAAGCTGCTGCGCCAATTCTACCATTTCATCAGTCAAGTCTTCTTGAAGTTTTCTGTCAAAGCACATACCAAAGCTTTGTCAGTTCCACGGACAACGGCATAAAAACAATATATTTTACGAAGGTAAAATCAATATGAAAACGACAAGTAAAACTGTTGATGCATCAGTGACTTGATTATTAGATACAACTTTGAAATGGAAATGGTGTTTCAAGAGCGTATCAAATATGTGCCTGTGCTTTTCAATATGAGCATGAGCCTTCGAATCTAACTTCACGGATGCAGACTGATTAACATCTGAAGGGGTATGGGTCCTCTCTTCAAAATGACTATGCAATGAGATGAAGGCATGGAATTATAATTTAGTTAGGGATATATCTTATTTTTTTGTAATGGGCAAATGAAAAATGGTTCCTAGCTCCTTACACATGTCTCCTCCTCAATCCTGGCGATGAGGGTGAAAACTGATCAATAAATTCTCCAGTTTTCGTGGGGCTTCCTTTAGTGCTGGTCTCTGCAAAATCATCCCGTTTAACCTGCAACTCAGGCTGCACATAGCATACTTAGTTGACGACAGTGACTCAAAGTACATAAGAAAGAAACTAATAGTAATAGTAGTCAGGTCATAAACCGAATCAAAAATATCCTGCACCAATGTATGTTAAAAAGGTATTGCATAAACAATTGGCAGTAAATTTCGAGAACAGCAACAATCAAATTATCAAACTCACATGTTATATGAACACTACAAAAAAAGTAACGATGTGGATGATTGTTGACCCTTGATCTTTCTGGCAAGCAACGACGGAGTAGTTAGGTGAGGACTGAGGATCGTAATTTAGCATTATAATCTTCACAAAAATCCTCATGAAACCAATTAAATAGTTTAAGCCATCAAATAGTACTTGCAAACTGGCCAGTTGAAAATTATGTAGCAGCACAAAGTACTAACTACCAAACAAACAACTATAATGACCGCAAGAAAAGAAGTGTGATTCTTTCAGCACACTTCCATTAGTCTCAGTCAATTACTAACCCATTTTTAGAAGTCAAAAAATATTAGTAAGGCTTGAATGGCCTTTATACGGTCATACCAGCTGAGGGACTAAACTTGAAGCAGTGGCTTCAATTTTCTCAGCAAATTCATTCAGGGTAGCCTTTGAAACTCTAAAAACAAATTATCAAGTTAACAAATTTCAACATGCGAATATTTTCAAAAGTAAAAACTTAGGATAGTGAACCATGTAAATCCATAAAGCCCAAGTGAGTAGGAAACCTCTGTATACCATCAGGAGTAGACTCTAATGCCAACTGTTCAAGTAGCTCCCGCATAGTTGCAACATACTGTGAAGTTCATAATCTCACAGTCAAAAACGTCTATTATTGCACTGATAATCTAAACGCAAGTACATGAAACACTGCATAAAAGCATGAAGGACGAAACAATATACATCAGCATAGATATATGTCAAAAACTAAAACAACATACACGCATTAGCTTGGCCTGATTTTTCTGTTGAGGTCCAGCTACCAGCAACCTCCTCAAATTCACTTCTGTTTTACTCAAACACATTACTTACCTAAGATCCTGCAAAACAATAACAGGGGAAGTTAAATATAAAATACACATGTAAAAAACAGAGTCACTGACTACCAAAATTCCACAAATAATCTACAACAGATTTTAGCCTCAGCACTAATGAATGTCACTAATAAAATCAATGTCATTCGGATTCACTAAATTATGAAGTAGGGACACTTTAATCGATCATCTAACTGATCACATTCACACCATATTTTTACGACAAAAGATATTTCAACATACAACCAAATTATTCAACCATATCAACGCGCAAAAAGATCATCAAATGAATCTCTCAATAACAAAATAATACACACATCAACATCCTTGAAGATGTAACCACATGAAAATCACAAAAACAAATACAACTATAACTATAACTATAACTGTTTCCATATCCAAAATCAAAAGAAACTGCAAGCGCCTCTGGAACTGAATTACAACAAATACTGACTCACATATAATAAAACCCCAAAACCAGAACTGGAAAGTAACAGAAGAGATCTATCGAGCCTCGAGAATCGACACAACTTGCACTTGTAGCGACGCCCAGAAATGAGATCACATCTGAAACTTCAAACTGTGCACAAACCAAAGAAACCGCAAAACTTATTGGGCCGTACGCCGGCCCAATGATCACGTTGTCGGAGAGAATGAGAAAGAAACCTCCGCGCTCTGCAAAACCCTACTTCGAAATGAGGCCGCTAGACGAGATCGAGACGATGGCCGTGTTCGAGAAACTTCAAAAATTCACCGGAAATAATCTCCGGAACATCGCCGACAATCCCGCACACGAAAGTCCGGACAAGCTCCCAGGTCGCTACCTCTTTCGTCTACAAAAAAAACAAAGTCTATTACGTCAGCGACGCGTTAGTGAGACGCGCGACCAACGTTGCGCGTGATAAGCTGGTAAGTCTTGGGATTTGCATAGGCAAGTTTACTAGAGGTGGAAGGTTTCACTTGACGGTTCAAGCTTTGAGTATTTTGGCTGCGAATGCGAATGCGAAGCATAAGGTGTGGTTGAAGCCGACTTCGGAGATGTCGTTTTTGTATGGTAATCATGTGTTGAAAGGAGGGTTAGGGAGGATTACTGAGGGGATTGTGGCTGCCGATGGTGTGGTGGTGTTTAGTATGTCGGATGTTCCGCTAGGATCTGGGATTGCGGCGAAGTCTACTGGGGATTGTAGGAAGATGGATCCTAATGGGATTGTTGTGCTGCATCAGGCTGATATTGGTGAGTACTTGAGGATGGAGGATGACCTTTAGGTTTTCGTCATTTATGGCAGCAATCCTGCTGTGTTTTGAATTTTGTCATCGGATATTTGCATCAGTCAAGTTATCTCTTTAATAGGGTCTGCTATTTGTTGTATGAATTAAGAACTTGACAAATGGTTGAAAAACTGTTAATCTAGACATACGATTTAACATTACATTACATGTTTTATTTCCCTTTCTTTTCACATCTATTGTGAATGAGATGTCTGAATGATGCATTCAACTGTCTCCGGAGAAGCTGGGAACATATCTTGATGAAAGATTGTTGAGGATTTTCCTTTGGCCAATCGCTATTGATAAACTGTAGTAAATATGTGGCGGGCAGCGGATGTATGCTGGTCAGTTATTGCTGCAGCTGAAACCATGGCAGATGGAGAGCCAGATGACTAGTATGAGAAGCACTAGGATGCCAAAGATCACTAGTTTTATTTTCATGTTTTGATACCACATCTTTCTGCGAAGTTGAGTTCCTTGATTCTTGAATGATTGAGCCTGCAAAATGACCACCAATTAAAATCACTTCAAGGTGTTCAAGCTTAGTTACCAACCAAATGGTGAAAGGAGGATGCACTTCATGTACTGGATAATACCTGAGACCGCAGGTTCTCAGTTTTATCTTGGAGTGCCGTCAAGTTCTCCCCTCTGTCTATTGCCTGGTTACAAAATTTAAAAACCAATGTTAACCCACAATCAAAGTTACAAAATTTAAAAGCTAATGTTAACCCACAATCAAAGTTACAAAATTTAAAAACTAATGTTAACTCACAATCAAAGAAATCATCAAGAGAACTGGAATAAATTATATTACTTGGCTTCTTTATAGTCTATATGCGGAGCACTGGAAGTCTATAGCAAAAAATTTGTTTGTATGACAAATTAGTAAGTGGATTATAAATCACTAGTTATCACATTCAAAGGGGTCAAAGATGTTCAAACAAATACTAACCCATTTCAACAAAATTTTACCAAATAGCATAAGACTGTGGGTTTGATCAGCCTACCTTGTCGATGTTCTCCAACATTATACTTTTAACTTCAGAGACTTGTGCTTTTACTTTTAAAAGCTTTTCATATTCTTCAGGATGATCAATTATGTACTGCATGCGTTCTTTCATCACTGGTCTGTCAAATAAAATAACATCCACTTTCTTTCAGTTTCAGGTTTGTAATCTCAAAGTACTTAAAAGTGTAACCCAACATGCTACTACTGCTTTCAGGCACTCACCCAAATTCTTTGTTAAGGCTTTTGGCCCTGGCTGTGCCTGCTTTACCACCTCCATACCTCTTTTTGAACTCTGCTTTCACATGTTCTCAAAACGCTACACAGATTTGCTTTCCTGCAGTTTCCTTGGCCACAACACAGTAAGCTGAAATTTGAGGAATGTGTTATTAATTTCAAGAGCAAGTGTAAGTACTAAATTGCGAACCTTAAAAAAATAACAAAGCATTGACCAACTCTGGACTAGCTTTCTGAGAATGTCAACGACATTCAACTATAAAATTGTGAGAAAAACACGCAATCTAATTTTTGAAGCACTTGCTAACAAAAATGAAAATCGGTTATATATATATATAAGCCACACTAATCAGCAAACACTCCCAAGGTCCCCCGGCAAAACCAGCACTCTTGAAGAAAAAAATATCATAAAAAGGGAAGAATGAAACACATATGTGCAGTTGATTTTGATTACATCACTAGTCACTACATTAGTAATGTTAAAGCACCACCCAACCTTAATAATCTCTGTTACATCTTGTTCCATATCAATAGCAAATCCAGATTTCAGAATATTAACCATTAAATTCTGTATCCAGATAACACCACTTGCCTCATGCACATCAACAAAACCTGAAAGCTAACCCCCAGCACATCAAAAGCCCTAACTAGCATGCTGCCTTAAGGTCTACACATAAACAGCATCATTCAATCACCCAACCAAAAAGACAAAAAAACACAAACTCACTAACTCCGCAACCAAAATAAAATACAAAACAAAATCCTCAAGCATCAAATCAGGCAGTAGTATATCATCATCGGCAGATACACAATCAGTTAACCATCACTCACTCAATTCAAAATCCAAATCAAAACGGGAAAAAAATATGAAAAAAGAGGATAAAAATTGAAATTACCATAGCCGTCATCGACGAGGAAGTTGAACATATGATGGTCGCAGCTGTAAGTGAACCGATTGTTGGAAGAAGGCAGCTTCTGCAAGCACTGAGCAGCAATAGAAGGGAAATTACCAGTGAATTCAGTGTACTCGGCTAACACCACGGTGCCGCGGGCAACGAAGCTGTAGATGAACGAATCCTGGGGCTTCGTCATTATTCTTATCTCTCGCTGCGGACGAGATCCAGCCGGAGTGAAAACGCCGCGGCGAGGAGAATGAATGCGAATGACGGAATGAGAGAGAGAGAG
>JAWWMW010001291.1:68873-80204 GCA_035048345.1 Echeveria elegans
TCTCTATCTTTGTTGTTATTTTCTCTATTTGACGAATTCAATTTCAATATTCAATTTTGATATTCATATGTCTGTACATTCTGTCGATTTATTGTTAAAATTACTAACAATAACAACAACAAAAAAAAAGGAAGAAGAAGAAGAAACAGAAAATTACCATAGCCATCGTCAACGAGGAAGTTGAACATGTGATGGTCGCAGCTGTAAGTGAATCTGTTGTTGGAAGAAGGCAGCTTCTGCAAGCACTGAGCAGCAATAGAAGGGAAATTACCAGTGAATTCAGTGTATTCAGCTAACACCATAGTGCCGCGGGCGACGAAGCTATAGATGAAGGACTCCTGAGGCTTCGTCATTATTTTTCTTCTCTCTCGCTGCCGACGAGATCCAGCCGGAGTAGGAGAATGAATGCGGAGAATGAGAGAGTGTGTGTTTGTTTCTATTCTTTTTTTAAATTCGAAAAGATATCTCACTGGAGTCCAGATCAGTTGGAATTCAGACAATATTTTGATTGTTATTGGATTTTTAATTGTCTAATTTGATGTTGATTCGTGCATTAACAAAACATGTTGGAATAGTAATCACGGATTTTAATGATTAAATGTTAGATTCTCTCATGCTGTGACACAATTTTTTTTTTCTTTCGATGATTAGAATATATAATTAGAATATAATGGCTGAGATTTTATTTGATGTAACAGTATTATAATCAGCACTCCAACA
Organism: Echeveria elegans; assembly: GCA_035048345.1. Lineage (NCBI taxonomy): Eukaryota > Viridiplantae > Streptophyta > Magnoliopsida > Saxifragales > Crassulaceae > Echeveria > Echeveria elegans. The sequence goes on from JAWWMW010001291.1 coordinate 69,594, forward strand.
CACTTCCTCCTACAAGTTAAATTGTAAAAAACTTTGGGTCTCATTTTGGGATATGAGAATGTTAAGCACGTCGGCAACTTATATGAAAAATCGTTACATATATTAAAAATTAAATGCGCTATATATGAATATGGAAAATAAGGAGATAATGTTTCCCATCATCACAAAAAAAAACAAGTCCCAACGTCTTGATAAAAAGAAAGAAAGAAAGAAAGAAAGAAAAAAAATAATACAATATTAATATTATGATTAAACAGTCATGATATTCAATTTTGAAAATAAATGAGAAAAACAAAAAACCAAAAATGGTGTGGGCCGGGAAGTCCGGATTAATGGACTGCTCTGAAAGCCCAAACTCATTAGGAACTTTTGTCCGAGAGAAGCGCGACAAGCAAAAAAGCAGGCAGACAATGACAATCCCATCCGTGTTTTTTTTTTTTTGATAACATCCCATCCGTGTGATTCAAAACCCGAGTCTTCCGCAAAACAGACCTTTGTGAGCCTCAATTTTCAGCAACTTCAGAGATGCATAGTTCAAATATGAGTTTCAATTTTTCATCAGATAAAAGTTGTAGTTTTGATATTTCCATTAAAATTTTATCTAAAGATGGGTGACGCGGAGCAGCAAGTGATGTTGTTTGGCATTGATGAAGGAGAACATAGCTTCTATGCGCTTGAATGGGTTTTGGATCACTTTTTTACAGCTCCTGGATTGAACAAAGCGTTTAAGCTCATTGTTGTATATGCCAAACCTACACCATCTTCTATCGTAGGCCTGGGCGGGCCTGGTACACTTCTCACTCTACTTTTTTAGCGTCAAATTTGTAGTCAATCTGTCGATGTTTCAAATAAAAAAAAGGTTAAATTATGAAAAAGGATGTTTTGATTTTGATTTGATTTTTTTTTTTCTTTCTGAAACGAAGCAATTCATATCAACATTAGGACCCGATGATGTGTTGTTTTGTTTGCAGGGACTGCGGATATAATGGGAGTGGTTGATGCTGATCTGAAGAAGAATGCGCAAAAAGTTCTTGAAAGAGGGAAGGAGTCATGCACCAAGAAAGGGGTAACTGTTTTTCTGTTAACTTTAATTTCTCCGAAAGTCAGCAACATTTAAATTTGAAATTAAGCTTTTTAGTTTATTCTAATTTTTATCTATAGGTTGAAAATGCAACGTTTGATGTAATGGAAGGTGACCCTAGGAATGTATTGGTGGAAGGGGTCGAGAAGCACCGTGCGACACTTTTGGTGTTAGGAAGCCACGGCTATGGAGCTCTAAAGAGGTATGAATAAACAGCATGACTGAATTCAGAATTGGTTGGACATGTAAAGGTGTAGTATTGTGTTTAATGATTTTCATGCACAGGGCTGTTTTGGGTAGCGTGAGCGACTATTGCGCACATCACGCAGACTGCTCCGTCATGATCGTGAAGGAGCCGAAGGTGAAACACTAAAGATTGTGAAGCTTGCTTTTTATATCGATGTTCTTGATTTGGCTGGCATGCATTTTTAATATTTGAAATAAGAATTCCATACTAAATTTGTGATCTTGGCCAAGACAAACCACATTCTACAGTGGACAACAAACACAAATCACATTCTACAGTGGACAACTGTCGCCAATTTGGTCACTAATTAGTTCATAGTTGCATTTTTATGAAACAATTATAGTAACCCCCTAGAAATGATCTGTTGATCTAAGGCCAACTACTACAAGAGATCAGGACCATGACCTGTTACCGAAGTTGCAGTAAAAGAAGCTCTGGTTTTTCAATGTGCGATTTCCACTCATTACAGAATCTGGCCACAGTTGCGCCATCGAGTACTCTGTGATCAGCTCCCATATTGATCTGACACAAAAACAAAGCTGAGTTCGGTATAGGTAATGCCATATAATAATCAAATGTATGTTGTAAATATGATATGTCGCACTTACCGTCATCATCGAAGAAGGATACAAGTTCTCATTGTTGTCAAATCGGGGAACTTTCTCAATCCGGCCCATTGCTATGATAGCAACTTCTGGAAGATTCAGAAGAGGGGAACCGAATTTCCCTCCAATACTCCCGATATTACTCAAGGTTATTGTACCCCCGGATACATCCTTGGGGTCAAGCTTGTTGTTTTGTGCTGAAAGCTGAAGCCTTGAGAGCTCCTTTGTTATCTGTGTTATGGAAGTAGAGGAATCTCATTATACGAGTCACTAACAGTTATAAAAAAAACAATCTGTGAGGATGAGTAACAACATGTGTAACTCACATCAAGAATTGAAAGTGTCTGAACATTTTTGATGTTAGGAACAACCAAGCCGTGAGGAGTAGCGATTGCAACCCCAACATTATGTGATCCTAAAAAGACGAACAAAACATCATACTGAAAGTATGAGTCAGCAAATCCAAACAGAAATTACGAACGTGCAAAAACTGAGACAACACTTTTTACTTAAAAATGATATGTCATCTTTATGAATGCCTTAGTGACCCAAAACAAAGACAGGAATTTTGTAATGAAATGGAACCTTTGAGAATTATATCTTGTGAATTCTCATCAAAGCAAGCATTCAATAAGGGGAATTTGCTCATGGCCAGAGAGAGCGACTTGATCAGCAATGGGAGGAAAGTGTGCTTGACAGCAGGATCAGCGCTCTCCTTTTGAAACGTTGCTTTGAGCTTCACTAGAGCATCACAATTTATTTCTTCCACGTAATGAAAATGGGGAACCTTTGCAGCTGCCGTCATGGTTTTAACCATTGCACGCTGGTATCCCCTGAGAGAATGAAAGAAAATACATCGGACGCTGTAACAAAGTGAGCTGAGGAAATAAGTAACAGATACTTTACCTAACAGGAATTCTAGTATCTGTATATTGGAAATCATCTGCAGCTGGAACAGACAATGGCTCCACATAGGCGGAGGTTTGTTTCAAAGCCTCATCATATGATGAAGACGAACACGAGGATTCTTCAATAATTCCTTTCTTTGCAGCAAACATGAGAACATCTTCCTTCATTACCCTCCCATCTTTACCCGTTCCAGTAACTTCATCTATGTTTATACTGTACTGCTTTGCAAGACTTCTCACACTAGGTGTTGACAAAACTCCATTTTTCCTAGTTTTATCAGGGACCGAACCGAGACTATCCGAGCTAGATATCGTATTCTCCGTAGAAGAAACATTCGGGGATTCATTTGATGCAGGTGTAGGAGACACAAAGTCAACAACAGACATTTTCAACAATGTTGCTCCAACCTGAATATAATATAAACAACATAGAAAACATTAATTATGGTCTCTAATTGTAGTTTTGCATAGCGGATACAGGTTGAAAATCAAAACTTATTCAAAAGTGGTTTAGATGAGCGGTGCACCTTGACAATACTGCCGGGATCATGAAGAAGTTTAGCAACCCGTCCTTTGTAGCGGCTAGTTATCTCAATAGTGGCTTTATCGCTTTGCACTTCACAAAGAGGCTGAAATTCGTCTACTAAATGCCCCTACGGAAATAGCACCGCAAAGTTTGAGTACAATAATACTAGTAGTACTAACCTACGCAATGCTTAGTAAAAAGTAAAGAGAATCAAAGGAATATGTAGACGCAAATTTTTATTAGAACAGAACGCACTGCATAAGCAGATTAGTAGTAATAGAAAAAGAAGTGGTCCGACAGTCATAACTCACCTCCTGAACAAACCATTTGAGAAGCTCGCATTCCGCAATTCCTTCACCTGTCTGCGCCAAAGGCACATCCACAAATCCACCATCCTGAACATTATCAAACACTACGTGGCTCGAAAAGTAGCATCTCCTCTTCAAATCGTAGTTACCCTTCTGCACACCAAACACAAATCGAGCAAAAATCCCCAAATTTAGTCAATTCAAAATCCACCAATTCGACGCTGTGAGAACGGAATCAATTTGAGAAAGAAAAAAAAAACTAACCTCAGTAAAGGATCGCGCATCAACGAGCCCTTGAATCGGAGGTTTAATGATGAAAATCCGAGCGGCATTCGTAGCGAGCAGTAATTCCGCCCTCCTTCGTCCGAGGCTTAAAAAACTCCGGCGGAGGATTCGTCGCGGAATCATAGTGAAGGCGATCGATCAAGGGTGAGTAAAAGAATGGCGGATGCGAAAGTGAAACACTCTGTAGAGTGGCGAGCGTCGTCGATTGTTTGATGCTTTTATTTATGTTGTACCCCGTGAACGTGAAACTGATATGTATGAGGTTGTTTACACGTCAGCGTTGGGTGAGCTTTAGTGATCAAGTTGATTACGGGGACATGAGAATGAGATGAGACATCGAGATATAATCAGTTTTTGATATATTTTATTGATTCGAAAGTTAACAATTTAACCTTTCTAGAACTACTCCGACTTGTTATCCTTTGGAACATTGCATTTAGAAGAAAAAATAATTGTATGGTTCAACTATCGATTTAATCAAAATTAATGACTGAGAATACGTTCTTCTGTCTCACAACAAATTAACATCCCTCTAAATTCTCAAGATCTAAAGGACAATAATATCTTGTAAGACTGAATAACTTGAACTTTACCATTAATTCGTATTAATCCAACGGCTAAAATTGACAACTTTTAAGCCTTACACTCGTGTTTTGTGAAAATTAATTTTCTATTTATTTAATAATTATTTAAATCTCAGATTTAGAGACTCTTTGTTGATTGAATTAAGATTCAGAGGGCATTAAATATTTTGTGATACTGAAAAACTTAATCTTATCCGTTTATTTGTATTAATTCAACGGCGAGATTGATAACTTTTAACCTAACCACTCGTGTTTTGTGCTATTCAGTTTCAAAAAAGATTTATTTCAACCATCAATTTAATTAAAATCAACTATTGGAATTACATCCTCAAGCCTCACAAAAATTTAATATCCCTCTAAATGATTATGTATTTTATTCTTAATCGATGAAGGGACTCGAACGCTACCATAAACAGATGCCATGCCATACTTTATACCGTTCCATTTGCCTGCTTGCACTCCACATGGCCTGTTTGTGTGTTTTTTCAAGCAGTACCTTCAGACTCTTCTGCAACAGAGTTTATTATCATTACCATCCTGTAAAACCATTCTCTATGACTATCCACACGACCTCAACTTAATGGTGGTGATTGGCATTTCTATGATCACAACATCATCGGAACGGAAACAAGCTAAGTAGGAAACAACTAGAGAAATTAGCAAGTTGGAATTAGAAACTTTAGCTTCTACAAGTGTTTAACTGCTTTAACTCAGCATGCAATTCAACCGACGTTCCAGTATGTTGACTGATTACCGAGTAGCTGGAAAAGAGTATGCAAAGCTGAAACTAATGTCTAGTCTTCCCAGCTTTGTTTTCTTCACAATTTACAACTACTGTGACAAGAATGACTCTGATTTAGGCTTTGCGTATCCAAGATCAATGAGCTTTCTAATAAGCAATTTCTCCGCCTGAGCCTGAGATCAACAAAGCAGGTGAATAGGTTACAAATAAAGTGTTCATTCAAAACAATATGATTTGAGTCATGGATCAAAGAAGAGGACAAAAGTGAAACCTCGATGATTGGGTTGTTCTTTGGGATGTTACATGCTAGAATTACATTCAGGCCAAGTTTCAAAACTATATAATCATGAAAAGGAATAAAAAAAGTGAGAATGCTTGGTGTCGTCATTTCAAGCTTCATAAACTATGAGAGGGGTTTAACACTACCTAATCGGCGGGCAATTCCTGATCCTACATTGTCAGAAGCTCCACCAAGAAGCGGGGTTACACTTGCAGTATTACTCTTAGATTGACAATACACACAAACAAGAAATAGCACTAGTTAATTAATAAGATGTACATTACTTAAATACTGCCAGTATGACGAATTGAAGTGCTCCCACAATAGCTTACAGGTTTAGTCGGTGCAGCTGCATACAGATGTCCAAATCTGGCAGAGTTGAACCCTATCCACACATAAATCTGCAATAAGCATCCCATTGAATTCAGATCAATGCGTGACCAAGTACGAGCAAACAAAACGGGAAAAACCCTAGACTAAAGCAATTCAAACAGGAAAAAAACTCCAAAACAGTATTCTCATTCGACTAGCAGACAGGAAAACAAAACTACGTGCAATGCAAAATAGTAAAAAAAGGCCATCCGACGTCCAAACATATGAATCGATGCATATTGATGAATAATTTGCATTCACTTGAATCCATACACAGACATATTGCCGACTTAATGTTTACAGTCATTAGCACTGTAGCAGGAAATCAAGATCAATGACCCCAAACAATGAGCTTCACCACTATTTAAAACCATGATAAAACAGAAGGGATGAAAAACTTATGTCTCATAATTGATCAATAGCAACATTCAAGAAATTCAGCATCTAACTCTCGAATACAGATCCTCCAACATAGATCGCTATAGCCATGTATAAACACAAAACTGCAAACACTAGTATCACAATGATTCTCACCTCTGAATGAGAACATATGTACCCCAACCAACACCATACTTCTTAGACTAAACTAGTACTGGTTTAAAAAGATCAAAATCTCCTACTTGAACAAAAACAAATGAAAACAATGGAGAGAAAATGGAGACCTGTTTTTGAAGACGTATGATCTGAAAATGGAGAGCAGTTGCATCACTTTCATCTGAAAAACAAGTAATCTGCGCATTACTCTCACCATTGGACATCAAGCCGTCATCCATGGAGCTTCCGAAATCCAACAAACTGAACTGCCAAATTTCGAATTACATGGACAGAGTAAGAATCATCGGAGAACGGAAAGGTAGCGCGTCTGAAATCAAATTGAAAGGGTTCACGAATGAAGGGCTGACTGCTGAAACGAGACAAGTTACGGCGACGACTGGACAAGAATTGTTAGGGTTTAGAGCCCGGCCCAATAAATTTTTCCTTCAGAAGTGGGCTGTGGACTCATATTTATTTCTCGAGCCGATCCAGTCCGGTCCAAAGATAGGTAAAGGGTCACAGCATGCTCCGATCAGTCAAATACTAATGCCGAAGCCCAAATAAGTCCCGCATAGAAAACCGCAGCCCAAGAATCGTAATCTCCAAAACCCTAATCCCTCTATATTCAACACCTTCCTCAATCTCCAGCGTGTTCCGGCGGCGATACACTCCATCCACCAATCCGGAAAATCTACTCAGGTAATCTCATCACCTCCGCCGCCGCCGCAGTGGCCACACTCTTTACCATTCATCGAAGTAATTTACTTAATTTGAATATATTTTTTTATAATGATGTAGAGGAGAGAGTGAAAATGAGTAAGGTAGCAGCCGGAGGTGTTAAGGGGAAGAAGAAGCAGGTGGTGTACACGATCGACTGCGCCAAGCCTGTGGAAGACAAGATTATGGACATTGCTTCGCTTGAGAAGTTTTTGCAGGAGAGGATTAAGGTTGGAGGTAAGCCAGGTGCTTTAGGGGACGTTATTACTGTGACTCGTGAGAAGAACAAGATTAGCGTTACTGCTGATTCCACCTTCTCCAAAAGGTATAGCTAATCTGGTTTTTTATTTAGGGGTTATTGATTTACTGATATTGTTTCAAATTCAGTTTTGTTAAATAAAATTGGAAAAAAGAACTTAGCTTTCTTATTGAAATGATTGTCATCAGTGGGCACTAATCGTAATCGCTTGAATAAGTAACTCACTAGCAGGTGTGAATGATTAGATGTCCATGCTAAATTTGCTGGGAAATTGAGAGTAGAACTTCGTTATTGGTAGAAAGATGTCTAGTTTGCCTTGAGTGCAGAGAAGTTGGCATTATTTTCCATTAATTTGATTCATCTCGTGGGAGGTCATAGGAAATAATGGTTTTATTTGGAAAGTAATGTTCGAGAAACAATGCTCCTGTTATTCATTATGTTCCTTGCATACGTAAATCATTGTTTTGTTCTAATGACACGGTATCATCATCATCATGTATTGAATTCAAGGTCGTTGTTGTTATTATCATTATCATGCTGGTAATTATTAATGTTGCACTTGCTAGTTCACGTCCGATTCTTGATTTTATTGAGAGGTTTTGCTTTTGACCACAAAATTTGATTTTAGGTACTTAAAATACTTGACAAAAAAGTATTTGAAGAAGCACAATGTCCGCGACTGGCTGCGTGTGATTGCTTCAAACAAAGACCGCAATGTCTACGAGCTTAGATACTTCAACATTGCTGAGAACGAAGGTGAAGAGGAGGACTAAAGATTAGAAGCTTGATGAGCTATGTGTTTAGTCTTCATGTCCTCTGTCGTTTTGGATTTTCCGTGTATTCAAATGTTTTTTCTCATCCTTGGACCATGAATTTATTCCCAAGAAGTTATCAGTTGAGCTGGAAATTTCTGTTATGCAACTAGTTTTTATGACTTGAGAATTAATAGAATTATTTCCAATCATGTTTATCTTAGTATGAAATATCAATTGGGTGTATGACTCAATGCACTAAAACCCAAGGGCTCTCATCGTCTATGTTTGAAGTATTTGTCAAGCTCTTCCACACTGCACTGTTACACTTGAATCCGCTCTCCAAAGCAATTTGCCAAATCCTGTCTCCCTTATACATCCTCCCTTTGGCCTCGATGTAGCTGAGTTCATACCAAATAGAAGACGATGAGGTATTTTCCATACTTGAATAAAACCATCATAGATGCTTCAACATCCTCATCGTTCAGTTTCAGGTCTGTTTTCATTGCCTTTATCACAGATTTTCCTCCTGTATGTATGCAGAAGTGCTCAAAAGCTGTTCTGAAATCAGGCACATAGTGACATAGAGACATGCACTTCCCAGGAAGGGAAACTTGTGCCGAATGATTGAAACCACATATTTATATTTTATACTGTTCTCCCACAGGCAGGACAAGAGGGCCTAGAGTTGCGATATTTGCCTTGAGTGCATCACCTGCTATATTTAGTATATTTTTCGATATGGAAACGCCTTGTTTGTTCTCTATGTCTGTGTCCTGAAACACGCAACCGTATGCTTTATCGTTTTGAGCTTTGGTTGTTCTAACAACATTAAGCAGCTCATACTTGGCCAGTTTCTTGTCAGGATCTCTGCTGGACATCAGAATTGCTGTACCACCCATTCGGAACAAGCAATTGGCTAGCAACATTGACCTGTCCTTTCCCATGTACCAATTCATATGCACCACCTCGGTTGTGACAACTAGAGCCAAAGAGTTTCTGTGAACCCGCAAACACGTCCTTTGCAAGGTCCACTGCTATGACCCCAGCACTGCATCCCATGCCTGAGAGTTTATAGCTCATTACATTACTTGGCATCTTAAATTTATTAACTATCATGGCACTGATCGATGAAACTGGGCAAAACATGCTACTGTGAGTAACAAGTATATCTTACGTTCCTGAGCCTGATTTCACATTTCTTCAACAGGTTTGCCACGATGTTAAAAACCACCGTCTGACATTCCACCATAGCGCCAGCCTATTTATTCTCAATGGGAACTACACCCTGAGGCAAGGAGATGCACGTCTCGTCACTGAATCCTGAATTCTCCATAATCTTAACTAGGAACGCTGCGCTCTCTGCTATAAGCCGTTTGTCTAGATAAACATGCTCAGCAAAATTTGAAATAGGCATTCTGTACGAGTCAGCCGCCTTGTAACAAGTGAGTTCAGCAAGTAAATGGACACTTTCCTTTTGTTAACAAAGTACAACACGGCCACGGCGAATGCAACAAGAAGCAATGTATAACGGTAGGCTGAAAATACATTTATGTTAGTAGGAGTAAGTACATGCTCATAGGCTTTCGCAGCAAGTATCGAAAAAAGGAAGAGCTTTGGGTTGATAGACGATCGTCTGGTCGGTTTTTCAGCCATGATTAAAATCATTTCTTCTCATAGGCAACAAGTCCATGGAAACTGTTGCACGCTCCTGAACCATCTTTAACCGCCAAGATCACCTTTTGCAGACCTTCAAACACAGAAAGGCTGTCTGTTTCAAAACTGATTTTTGAACATCCAATCTTCAAGCCTAACAGACACCACTCAACAAGGATCACCTGACCTTCACTTAGAATCGCCGAAGCAACCTCCTTCTGCCAAGTAGATATGGCCGCCAAAACAATTCCCCCAGAGTCCCTAGCCACACAGCACGTACCTCCCTCACTACTTTCTGGATCCCAACCCCCATCACAGTTGATTTTCATCCATCCAAAGGACGTGGAGTCCAGTATAAATCAGGCAGTTGGTTGTATGACCCAAACAAACAAGAACCATTTATCGAAGATAAATGTTTCAACAAGCTTTGTATTTTTGAGCAGCAACAACAGGAGTCATACCAGGCCAGTGAGGTTCCAGTGATACCAAATAAACCAGCGAAATTATCAGGCTGTAACAAATCTTCAAATCCCATAGTTTTCCAAACTTCAGCCGACCAGATTCAGAAAAAGGGAAATACTTTGCTCTCAATATCGAAGTTACTAGAGAATGCGAGCTGGAAACAATTCTGTCAACTTGTTTCACTTTCACCAGGAAAGCCATATTGAGGATGAGGAACCTTAAACTCTCGGAAACTCAAACCTCCATCCAGTTTGTCCATGCAAATGATGTCTTTATTAATCCAATGGATGGTC
>JAWWMW010001291.1:89820-121328 GCA_035048345.1 Echeveria elegans
CTAAATACATATCAACACAAATAGCTCTGGATCAAGGGGTCAAGGTCAAGACACTTATGTTTATAGACCTATAAATTTTTGGAGGGCATAAAACATGTTTGGACTTACTTGAGATTGCTCTGTAGCAGCAATACAACAAGCTACCAGCGGAATTCCTCGCTCTTTCAAGGCACTAGGATGGATATGGAATTGTAGCATTTGAACATTAGTCGACGTGTTTACAAATGGATCTGGAATTAGGTAGCACTACAACTTCTGTCATGAACTTTAATAAAAAAGTTTGTTCCTCCTGCATCCCCGTCTTGACGACGGATACGTACACTTAAATATATAAGCAAATACTGAAAATTAAGTTGTTATTCACCCTCCATTTTAGGTTTGAAAGATTCCAAATACATCAATTTTGGTTAAGACGTGGTAAATTACATTAAGTTTAAGTTCACATGTTTTCTATCGGAGAGTTCAAGAGTTTTAACACTCCCAAATGCATCCATGAGTTGAGTCTGAGAAACTTCAAGGTTAGAGTTCAACACCCCGATGCCCAGAGTAGCATTTTATTCACACATTTGTGAGGGAGCTTGTGTTTCTTCTCACCACTTGTGAGGAAGTGTTGTTTAGTGGATGTGTGTGCTTGTGGTTATTTTGTGTTGTGTTGTGCGAATCGTGTGATGTCATTGAGAGTATTTGTGGATGTGTTGCTTGAGAAGTCACTGTACCGTCTGAATATCTTGAAATCCAAAATCTCCTCCCGTTTTTTCAAAAGATGTTCAATTCATAGCTTTGAAGGCTAGTATGTTGTATTAGATGTACTATTTCGTTAAAAATGCAATTTTGAATGAATGTGAATTGAACAACCTAATTTTGCTATTAAAATGATTAATGACCAAATTTTGCAACATACTGTCCGTTCTTGAAATCTCCATATTAAGTGTTTTGTGATCCCAATCCTCAGCAACCTCAAATTAAATAAATAAAGTGGGATACTAACCAAAACTACCCAAATTACCAAAAAAAAATGAAGAATGTTTATCGCTCGAAAAAAACTTAAGAATGTTAATCCACCGCAAATAAACAATTTCACCGACGCCACCCAGTCCCATATTTTAAGGAAATCATTCCTGTCGAGGTTAATTAGTTTAAATTAAATTCGTTTAATATTAATCCAAATTACTCCATAATAATCTATCCTATTAATAACTGGGGAATGGCTCTAAACGGTTATTTTTTGTCGCCATGTGATTTTACATCTTTACCCCTCAACCGGCTACCATAATCCCTGCAATTCGATCAGAACACGAAACCAGAGGGTTGCTAATCATAAGCGCTCCACTGCCAACAGAGCAAATGACGGTGTCTCACTTCAACTCTGCTCCGTTGACCGTCGCTGTTGGTTGTCGTCGCGAACATCGCGTAATCTCCGATTATCAATATCCGCGACTGCAGCAAAAACACCGGCTACTGGAAACAGCGAGCCGAGCCGACGCGTGTCTTGCCTGAAATCCAAGCGTTTCTAGGCGTTGAGGAGATTCCACGAACTCTAGCGCTTCAGGTATGATTATCTTATCTAATTTCTACTTATAGTTGTGTTAAACTGAACTAAGAGCGGCTTTAGGGTTTTGGAGGTTTAGGAAAGGAATGGATGAGGACAATTCTGCAAAAGCCTTTTTTTAATGATGCTTAGATCAGTGATTAGTGAATATTGTCTGATTGCTTATCTCGGTCAGGGAAGCGGCGATTGTTGAAGTGCTTTGTATTTTGACAGTATCATGTCAACTTTGCAAGCGAGTGTAAAAGACATGCACGGGCAATAGATAAAAACACTCTTCAATTGTGGAAGTAGCTAACGTCAAAATTCAAGTTTAAGGGACTTCTCTAGCACCCTAGCCCATATGGTGATCAGAGAGCAAACATTACACATACAGTATCATAACACACCAATAAGATGCTTACGACAGAAAAGGCTAAGAGTTGAATGTGCCAAAAAACGAGCAGTAACTACAACTTATTTGACCAAAATTAGAATGTCAACTTTGCAAGCAATCGGATATTAATATATTAACATTAATATTAATATTAATAACCGTTTAGAGCCATTCCTCGGTTATTAATAGGATAGATATTAATATTAATATATTAATAGGATAGAGTTGAGTGCAGGGTTTCGTGTTGAGTGCTCAGGCGAAACAGGTTGCCTGAGCTTTGAAGTTTAGGGTAAAATGGAGTGTGGGCACAGGAGGAGAAGAAAAGGCCTCATGGCACAATTCATACAAACATCAAAGTTTATAGTGAATGAGTAGTATCATATTCTGTAACACTCACTTTCCTGCTGTCTGCTTGACATATGCACATGAAAATTTTATATGTAGTATTTTTTAAGTATCATTTTCGTTTACCAATTTAGCTTCAAAAAGGGAAATGCACAGTTAAACTGTGCAGGGAGGTCTAGTAATTCAATAATGCGGCCGCAACCGCAATACATGCCCAATGATGCAAGACTTTCATAATTCATTATTTCCAAGAACGCGTCAAACAAGGCGTCTATTTCACTCATAACGACGTCGTATCACGCCCTGCTAAAACCCCTCTGCAGCACCACTCTCCATCTAAACAGTCCAACTCCACGAAACCTCCACGAACCTTCCCCACCTCTCTAAATTCCAACTCAATTTAATTCGCACCGCTCAGCTCAATCTCTTCACCAAACTCACTTCTCCTCCAATGTCTTCTCCACCTTCATCTACCCATCTCGATGTCGACCCAATTACTTTAGTCGATGCCCCCAACAAAGGCTATGAATTGAGTGGCAAGATCATGTTCAGCGCAATTGTCATTCTGTTTGCTATTGTGATTTTTATGATCTTTTTACATCTTTATGCTCGCTGGTACCTCCTCCGCGCCAGACGCCGTCAGTTACAAAGACGGAACCGTCAACGTCGTCAAAATTTGATCTTTTATGTCGATTCCGCCACCCCTGCTGCTGCTGCTGCTTCTCAAGGGTTGGATTCGGCTGTGATGAAATCATTGCCTGTTTTTGAGTTTAAGGAGGGGGTGGTAGAGGTGTCGGAGTGTGCGGTTTGTTTGTCGGAGTTTGTTGATGGGGAAAAGGGACGATCTTTGCCGAAATGTAGTCATAGTTTTCATATTGAGTGTATTGATATGTGGTTCGCTTCGCACTCAACTTGTCCTTTGTGTCGTGCGCCGGTGGAGGAGCTTCTTGCGGAAAATGGAAATTCGGATGAAGATAGTCGAAATGAAAATCAACTTGTGGTGGTTGTTGACTCGGTGACTCGGACTGAGGCAGGAGCGAGTTGCGGATTTGTTTCCGATTCGGCAGCATTAGTTAGTACGTCGTCGTTTGGTGCGAGTAGGAGGAACACGCTGATGGAATCGAAGGGCTTCTCGGTTGAGATTCCGACAAGGTCAGAGTCGTCCACCGAGTCACCAGTCGGGAGAATGATGTCGTTGCGACGGATATTGACTCGTGGGTTGTCCATGTCATCTCCGACTACGGTGGAGGTTTCCAGTTCCGGCGCGTGTTGCGATTTGGAAACGGGAGTGAGGGAGGAGACGAGTCGGACTCACTTGTCTGCTACATGAGTCGACCCGTAACGAGTTGAACCGGGTTGTTTGACTTCTCTTTTCAAAACGGAATACACAAAACGGAATCGCTGATTGAGATTACGGCGTAAATTGAAGTGTCTACGTGGCGATGTGTGATTCGGTGACTTCATGGACATCGTAGGACGGAAAGCGGAATGTTGGTTGTAAATAAATATTGTGAAGATATTTTTGTTGAAAAAACTTTTAATTTAATTTATTTTATTTAGCTCATCTGCGGAGTTTGTCATGTATTATTTGATTGAACGACTTACATGTCCACCAAAAACACATATTCAATAGTTTGAAAGATTTCTAAGCTCTAGGAAAATTGAGGAGGCTTAAAGGAAAATGTATACAAAAATATTTAAATTCGTGTTCATCAATTGTGCAAGCAATATTACTATATAGCTATGTTCATTTTTGTAAAATATGATAAAATCGTATATAAGTGTTTGGTTGTATAGGAAAAAAAAACCGAATATAAATCTTTCTGATTTTCAAATTAAAATAAAATTAGAACTAATTTTTTTCAGGATCCAAAGTTACCATGTTATCTAAAAAAATTCTCGGATAATTTATTTTCGAATAACTTTTAATCATAATAGTTTTTTTTTCTTCTAATTCTCAATGATTTTTAGTTTTTACACACGATCCCAATAAGGGATCTGGTTGCCGAGACACTTCATGTCATTATTTAATGCACATGTCGAACAGAGTCGTGCTTACATATGGATTTAGGTTAAATAATTTCCAAAATTATTATATTTTCTGCCTGTGTAAGAACCTGATTAGGTATGGAGCTTGTATTAAATATAAATTAACCCAATTTTTTTTTAAACTAAATCAGAAACGTACCGACTCGCTACAACAAATGTCCACGGCGTGCATATTCTACACGTAAAAAAAGCATATGAATCAGTTGAATATTTAAACAAGATTAGGTACTAGTTGTGACTTGTGAGAATTAAGACATGTCGTATGGAACAAGTCTACATGGAGCAAGTGCGGAAGTAAGTCGGTCTTACTTGTTTTGTTTGGTCTTCATTTCCTACTCCAACTTGCGATTCATGCTACCCACTACAGTAGTAACCTTCTCTCCTCAAAAAATTCAAGTGCTTCTCCCCTTCAGTAACCCTTCTCCGGGGTGGGGGCTCCTCCTTTACGGAGACGGCTGCCCTCTGCCCCTCCTTTTACGTTTTTGCATTTGAATAAAAGCCTCTTCCCCCAATCTTTCAGCCGGACCATCAGTCGGACCGCGACTCCGTTCGGATCTGTTTTCACGACGAGATTTTGGCTGGATCTAGGATCGGATGTCGACTGGATGTCTATGGCGGTTTTGTGTGTCGGAGAAGGCCACGATTATGAATCTTCATCCGCTCGGTTTGGCCCCTTCTCAAATCTGGCCGCGGTTGGTTCTTCTCGGCTGAATTTCTTTCGATCTGCTCCTGGTGCGGCGAAATTATTCAGATCGGCATCGACTCGGATGGATTGCGTGGTTGACTCAGAGCTTCAAAATTGGCAGGCGACACGGCTGGGTCAAGGCGGTCGCTCCATCATGGCGACTCAGCAACACGATTTGCACTCTTGGTTTGGCTGGATTGAATCCCGGTCGGTCGATCAGAGTGGTTTGGCTGTCGTGGTGGGGCCTCGGAGGGCTGGCTCCGACTCTGTTGGTGGATCTGACATGCTTGTGCGTGTTTTTGGTGGATCGGATCGGTACGGTGGATGGGTTGTCTGTGGATCCTGTGTGTGGTGGTGGGTTTTGATGTGTATACAAGATGGACTATGTTCCTCTGATGGATGGATCAGACATGCTTGGATGGGTTTTGGTGGATCGGATCGGTTCGGTGGATGTGTGGTTTGTCTGATGGGTGGTTGTTCTAGTTCTATGTATAGTTTTAATTATGTTTTCAGTTTGTAGTTGTTGTGTCTTTCCTCCCCACTGTGGAATCGTTTTGATTCTTCCCACTTTCCATGTGGAAGTTGTTTTATGGTGTGAATAATTTCCACCGTAGCTGAGCTACATGTGAGGGTGTTCAAATCCATAATGGATCTGTTACGTGCCTCTGTGTGCGGAGGTTTCGTTGGTTTGATTGTTTTCATCGTCGCGTGCGACATGTGATGTTGTGGAGGTGCTTTTAGGGCCTGTGCTTTAGCGGAATACTTTGTACTAGAGTCTCGTACGTCTAGTACTTCTAATTCCACATTCAATCAAAAAAAAACTTGTAATTCATGCTACAAATATCAAACCTCATTTTAATACAATTAAATAATCAACTATAGTACCTTATGGGGTGTTTACCTCTCCATAAAGTCTTGTTTGGGTCCCACTCATCTTCCTCGTCGTTATTGCTTATCCATTATTACTGGTTCATTACTAATCGCTTCGATAACACGACAATTGATTTTTTTTATTGAAAGTGGAATCGGTAGTACACGACGTATATGATTCGAATACATAGCAATTAACTAAGAGTTCAGGTCCAAAAGGCACCTCCACAAATGCGACGGCGTCTATGAATCCAACATAGCTACCCTCTCAATGAGAAAGTACTGACCACATGGTCAATGACCATAACACCCATACCATCAGTTCGTAAATATGGTGGAAAATATTCAAATCGATATATAAACACTTCACACAGACTTGTGAGGAGAAAACCCACACAAAAAGTGGGAATAAACACTACCAACAATAAATACAAAATACAGTAAAACCAATCCCGCATGCCAGAAACTAAATCGCCGTTAAGCCGAAACAAGGCCTGGACAACCGTGAACCGCTGAGTCGGAGCAAATCTCATCGTGAACCGCAAGCCGCACTATCACCAGACCGGGATCGAGCCAGGAGCCAAGAAGAACCGCCGTGCGTTCACCACCGACCATCCAACAGACCGCCAGCAGAGAAACGCAACAGAGGCCGTCGTGTTATAGATCCGAATCAGAACCGACCGAGCAAAGCAATAAAATCAGATCTGAAGTCGATCCGTCCGGATCATAGGCCGAGCCTTGCCGATAATAGACGCATGCACTCCAATCAAACGCGTCCCGCCATGTTACAAGTCCAGCTGTCAAAAGGGCATCAACCGAGATCCAACGTTGGAGATTTAGAATGAAAACGAGATGGGGGAAGGCAGCAGGACAGAAAGGGACAAGAAGAGTGCTCAGGGGCAGGAGAAGAGCCACCGCTGTGAAGAGGCGATCCTCCTCCACCCCGGGAAGAAAGGGATCGATTGGCGGAGGACGTAGCTGAGGATGTTTTTGGAGAGAAGGGAGAATTTTTTTTTGAAGCCTAAGGTTCTCTTTTTGTTGATTGATAACACGGCAATTGATAACAATTAGCACAAATTTTGATTTGGGTCCAGAAAGTCAACAGCGAAGCATATCTCAGATGTGGTGTGATAACTTGCAACGTTGACTTTCGGAAGCTGACTCTATTAAATGGTCTTTCAAATAATAGTATTGGCCCAATTACAAGCCCAATCAAACATGCATATATAAATTTAGCTGACTGGATAAAACGGCTATATCAACGTACGAGGTTTTTCAAGATACAAACAAACAAAAGAGCGCGGGAAAATAACAAGAACTCGACAGCTTCTGGGCCAAAATTGGGCAAGCTTGGCCGAGAACCCTCGACGTATAAACATGTTGGCTTCTAAACGTTCATCATACCGGGGTTGTACGGCACATGGGTGGCCGTGACCCACTTGTCACCGGTCAAGAACTTTTCCGGTGTGAATTCAGTGGCTTGATTTGCACTTTGAATCTTCTTAATCCCCGGCCAAGTTACCCTACCGGTGGTAGCAGTACCAGGGCCTCTGTTGTTGAACTCGGCAAACCAGCAAGTGTTTTCGAATGTGGTTCCTGCCCAAGGCATCCATCCTTTAGGATCAATAATGCCTTCGATGAATGATTGCATGATTAGTGTTCTTGAATAGGCTTTCCATGGACGGCCGAGGTACGATGTGAATTGGTCTTTCACAGCCATGTAATCTGGAGCTCCGGTTATGGTGCAGTTTTGGAGGACAAAGCCTGTTCGAGACGCTTCGTCGCTCCTGCCTTGGGCTGTGACTATGCATTGTTGATCCTCCATTGGTTTACGGATTTGGATCAAGCAGTTTTGGAAGACCGCTGCTCCGTCTCCAAAGATGAAGTCTATTGTGCCTGTGATGGTGCAGTCACGGTAGAATTGGCGATGGGCGTGAGCATAAAGAGTGTCTTGATACGCGTCCATTTGACATTGGTAGAAGACTGACATGTCCCCAGCTACACGCAGGGCCACTGCTTGTTCCCCAATAGCCCCTGCCGTGTTCTCGAATCCTACATTCTTGCATATGAATCCAGCTCCCACGACAGCTGCATTGCAAATGATTATCGAATTTAACACAGTTTTGTGTTCAGACCAAGGCTTGAAAAATTAAGTCATCATCTGATGGTGATGAAAAAGTAACTTACTGAATGTTGCAGTATTGATCGTTTTGACACCTTGAACATAGTTCAAATTACCAGTGAACCGGGTCTTGGTGGCACCATCTCCGATCATCATGATATGTGTAAGCTTCTTGCCAATCTTGACGTGTTCGCTATAAGTTCCAGCTTTCACATAAATCACATATGTCCTGTTATCTTTCCGGACAGGCACATTCTCTAATGCCTCATTCAACGTCTTATACTTTCCTGATCCATCTTGGGCCACAACAACATCTGGAGTGACCTCGCTAACAGGAGCCTCAAGTAGCACCCGCTTACTCGCATCGACCCAACTAGGAAATTCGCTGTCTCCATCAGAAAACAACCTTCGGCTAGTGATCCCCGGAATGTTGAGTGTTGTAAGTAAGTTTTCAATTTGATTCACCATTGTTAGTGCATTGGTGTTTATCTCGGCAGCTGTCTTTAGGACTTTCTCCATCGTCTCCTTGGACGAGCTGCTCGTGTTTTCAAATGCGTCTAGGCATGTGACTCTGTATGTGACTGCACCGCTCAGCCATGTTTGGACATCGTCCAAGTAATCATCTATCTTGGAAATATCAAATTCGCCTAACTTGTCAAATGATTTAGCTAAATCATCTATAGCCAGGTCTAAAACATCGTCACAGACCTCTAGCGCCTTGGCAGCGCTCGGGTCCTTCTCTATCTTTTGTAAAGCGGTTGAATTCTGCAAAGCCAGAGAAATCTGCTTCTTGGCTGCCTCGAACCCAATACGAATCAGTTCCTTAGGATCATTCGTGTTGGATCCGGATAAACTTTCTTCACAAGTTTGTTTATACTCAGTAGGGTGACATAGGGCCTGGACTGCCTTCGTGGAGGATGAGAGTCCCGAGCCCGAGCTAGGGGAAGCACTCGAGTCACTAGATCCAGACGAGCCATCGTTGTGTCTTGACACGCCTACGGTCACAGCGATGACCATAGCAACTAGGAATATGGAAGACACACCGATCACGACCATCTTCTTCTTGTCAGCCATTTTCAATAATGCTAAATATAAACGAATGTGATGATCTTGGCTCGGATAGTTCCCTCAGGCTAGGTCGAGTTTGGTGAAAAACTCAAATATGGAGGAGGATTAGAAGTCCCTTAAATAGGTGTTTGGATTTTAAAGTGGAATATGTTGAGCTTATAATGATGTGTTTATAGGGAACTTGACTGGCCGATAATATTTTCTGTTTTTGGAAGGTGGTTAAAATTGGTTGTGGTGAATGTGTGGCGAGACGAGGCTCATATCAATTGGTGGATGATCGACAAGAGAGTTTCATGTACTAAAATGAATGGTGAAAGTGACCCCATGACTTTCTAATTTAAGGTACAGCGTCGTGTCCGATCTAGCAAGGGAAGTTATCAGACTTTAGAACACCAAATTATGTAGCTGAACTCCACATAAATTGTGTCGGATGAGGTGTTGGATGTTTTGATCATTTCTATCTTAAGTTTTTACAGGTTATGTAATTTCTTCATTGTTGGAGGGCAGGTTATGTAATTATTATGGGCACGTTACATCCTTTTGGTTAGTCAGGGGGATGCTAGTGTAAATAGCATTTAACTTGATTCTTTTTTCCATATTCTACTTTTATCAACAACAACAAAAAAGTATATTGGAAATCTAACGTAAGTGCACACCATATTTATTCAGTTTCAACTCCAACTCCACGCTTTACCGTCTTCATCCACTAAGACCCCGTTTGGTTGCGGGAAAAAAAGAAGAGGAAAGGAAAAATTAAAGAAAAATTTTGAGTAAAAATGAAATGTGTGTTTGGTTGTAAGGAGAAAAAAAAAGAGATAAGATAAAATTTTCCTTACAATTTTTTCATGAAAAAAATATTTTTTTTTTAAATTTTCTTTTCCTCATTTTTTCTCGCAATCAAACAGAGCCTAAAGGTTGGTCTAAAATGAATCACACTCTTTTGCATACATATATGCTAATTTCTTGTTCATGTTACTTTGCAATGCAGCTTTGAATTTCTTGTTCACCCAAGACCAAATTTACTCAATATCTTGTCAAATTTTAATTAGAATTCGTTGCGCGCATCGGCGTCTTAAAATAACCGAGGTTTGAAATAAGGCAAGGACCAGAGAACGTCCTGTCTCGCATACTATTTGGTATATTCCTGTTATAATGGTAAGCGCGCGATCAGTATTTGAATTAATAATTTTGCTTTCATCAAGATACCCAAAAAAAAGTATTAACTTGTCGATTTTAGTGAGTATATATGCTGAAGAAAGTTGTCATAGTTGGACTTTCGTCGATCATAAGGGTCACGATGGTCGTGGCAGTCGCGATAGGGGTCATTCACAACAGAGGAAAGCCTAAGGCTAATAATTTTAACGAGCTTTCAGTTTCAAAAAAGGCGGTAGTGAGCATTTGCCAACCTGCTGATTACAAGAAAGCCTGTTTGAGAATCTAGCCTCAGTTAAATCGATCGAGCCTAAAGAAATCATTATGCACGCACTAAAGGCTTGAAAGAATTTGAGAAGTATGATAGTATCAGAAGAGAGAATGAAGAGAATAATGATACACAAAATGTGTATTTCCGTGTGTTTTGAAGTGTGACAATACAAGAATATTTATACTAGTATACTCTATAGGCTCCTTCCTATTTGAGCTCCACGCTCTTTTCCTATTTGAACTTGCACACGCTTTCACATGTCTGCACACGCTTACACATGCTAGCACACACCTGCACACGCTTGCACACACTCTTTTCTATACAAGGCATAACGGCTCCTTTTCTTTTAATATCCTTTCCTTTTAATAAGGTTTTCTAGTTCATTCTCATATAGTACTATGTGCTTGGACACTTTTGAGGACAACTCTACGTCCACGATCAAGTCCAAGAAGGAAATTGAGAAGATCATTGAGTCTTCTATAGAACTAACAAACAATGCATCGGTGATGATCGATCAGTTTGAGAAGAAAAACACCTCTTCTTCCTCTCCATTAGGTCGTTATCTCCTGGCTGAAGATGACGGGGTCCCCACCTGGCTAAGCGAGCATAAAAGACGATTAATTTTCCTCCCTGCCGATGAGATCGATGCTGACACTGTTGTTGCTAAGGATGGATCAGGACAGTTCAAAACCATATCTGAGGCCCTGAACAGAATTCCTAACCGGGATGGAAGCAAAAACACATGTTATTTACGTCAAGGCCGTTGTGTATGAAGAATATGGCGATATCGGGAAGAAAATGAGCCACATTACGATCATCGGAGATGGTCCGATGAAGAATATGATCATTGGAAGCAGGAGCTACGGCGATGGTTACGGCACATACAAGTCAGCACCGTTGGTAAGTGTATTATGTACATAAATAAAATTGTCACATTTATAACATTTTGAAGAAGTTGAAAATTTATTACTGTGACATTTGAAGGGGTTTTGGGAGCTGGCTTTATTGCCAAGGATATAGGAATTGAGAACACGGCAGGGCCCTCCAAGCATCAGGCAGTGGCGCTCCAAGTTGGCGGTGACATGTCCGTGATCTCCAATTGCCAGATCGATGGATATCAAGACACACTCTTGGCAGCGGCCAACTGTCAGTTCTTCAAGAGCTGCACCATATCAGGCACAGTTGATTTCATCTGTGGCTATGGCAGTGCCATTTTTTCAAGAGTGCACAATGCTCAACAGGAAGCCAGTGGAGGACCAACACTGCATGGTCACGGCAGATGGTCGCGACAATGCCCATTTAAAATCAGGCATTATCATCCAAAACAGCGTTATAAAGGCCGCACCTGACATGGCTCCAGTCAAGGATGAGTTCAAGTCATACTTGGGCAGACCATGGAAAGCTCTTTCTCCAACCATCATTATGAACTTAGTGATCGAAGACGTGATCAGTCCAGATTGATGATCGCCTTGGACAGGTAACTTGCACACTAACACTTGCTTTTACGGAGAATATAACAACACCGGACCTGGAGCTGATTTGAGCAAGAGGGTTCCTAGGCTAAGAAGATTAGCGTGAACGAAGCGAATAAGTACACTGTTTGGGAATTCATTAGTGGAGAGAATTGATTCCAATGGCTGGAGTCAATTTTCTTGATTGATTCTGAGTTAAGAATCCCCATATCAAGAATAAAGTAAATACATTTGTCTCTGAGCCAATTAAGGTGTGGTCTAGTGTAAGAAGTTTGCCTTGGAACTTCAAGGTCAAAGGTTAACGCGATCAAACTCCACCCATGACATAATGAGGCAGGAGTGAAATTCACTCCTTTGATCCCCCTGGAAAAACATTTGTCTTTGATAAAATTTTCAGTAACTTAATTGTTTTGGAGCTTGATCATAATTTCCGTCGCTTTTTGCGAATATTTTCAATGAGTTCAGATAAGTAAATATGGTACTCAAGAATGTAAATTCTTACAATTTTTTTTATTTTTAAAAAAAAAAACTAAAAATGAGAGAAAGCAGTTGCAGACATTTGATGTTCAAGCTTTATTCTTAGAAAGTCCAAACTTAGCACATGGAGGATAGCAACCTAAACATTGGGAAAGAAAATCGAGCGGTTTATACTTCACAGCCTCCAGTTCTGAACCTTCTCCGCGTTATGCGATCTTCCAGTAGAAACTAATGAATGGCAATGCGCTTAATCGTCCGCTTGCCAGTTTAACCATCACGATGCATATAAATGGAGGTAACAAGGAGTTTTGACAACTTGGTAGTGAAAATAAAAGCCTCAAGAGGAGGCTTATCTAAGAAGCTAGGAAAGTAGAGTCATATTGTGTATTGGTGCAACACACATTTTGCTTGGATTGCAAGTCAAGTAACAAAGAAAAAGAGAGATCAGGATGGCCACCGCGAGTTGGTCTTCTCCTTCTCTCTTGACTCTCATTGTCCTCATTTTGGCATTTTCCGGTGAAGTAGCTGGAAAAGGAAAAGGCGGTGGTCGTGGCGCCGTTGACTATAACATTGCTACTCCTGATGAAAAAATCTTCAACATTGTTCAGTTTGGTGCTTCACCTGATGGTAAAAAGGATAGCACAATGGTACTAACCCTCCCCTCACGGAAATTTGCGTATTTATTGAATGACCATTTTACCCTCGCCCGGAAGCTAGAGAATATTTTTTGCCTTTGGCATTTTTCTTTTATGTACCTTACTTGAACTGCTCATGAATGATCATAAACAAATGCTTAAAGATGATTTTCGGTATGTTTTGCAGCAAATAATTCGAGCATGGCAAGCGGCATGCCACTCAAACGGAAAGGCTAGGCTACTGATCCCAAAGGGAAACTTCAAAGCCGCACAAGTGTACTTTGCAGGGCCATGCACTGCGAGTCAGGTCGTGGTTCAGCTCCAGGGAAATTTGATAGCTTCCACTGATATCAGTGAGTTTGCTTCCCCCGAATGGATCACATTCGAGTATGTTAGCAATGTGATATTCATTGGAGCTGGTGGCCTTATCAACGGCCAAGGCCCATCCGTTTGGAAAAACAACGATTGCTCGAGCAACCCTGACTGTGTCCTTCCTCCATGTGTGAGTATTAATCATATTGCCTAACTCCCCTGAAAATCTTGATTGATCGATACATTTAAATTATGACGACGGTGTTTGTCATTTTTACAGAACATCAAATTCAACCATGCCAAGAACATCATCGTCCGTGGGGTCACTTCAGTTGATCCTAAAGGCTTTCACATTCATGTCTACGCATGCCACAATATCAGGTTCCAGAAACTCCAGCTCATTGCGCCTGATGAAAGTCCAAACACAGATGGAATCCACACTAGCAACTCCAGTTACATCAAGGTTACCAAATCAAAAATCGCAACCGGTGATGATTGTGTCTCAGTTGGACAAGGATCATCCAATATTTACGTGACTGATGTCACTTGCGGTCCAGGACATGGTTTCAGGTAATGCTTAATATTTGCCGATACAGCTTAAAATTTGTTACAAGGTGTGGAATATCCTATAGAATGGCTTGACGAGTACTAATACAAAGTAATATTTAAACGGGTGAAACAGCATTGGAAGTCTTGGAAAAGAAGAGAATGAGCTCCCGGTGAACGACATTGTGATTCAGAACTGCCAAATGACCGGAACGACTAATGGAGTTAGGATCAAGACATGGCCTAGACCAAATCCAAACAAAGTTACTGGAGTGTTTTTCGACAACATTCTCATGAACAATGTTAAAAACCCCATCGTCATTGATCAAGAATACAGCTCAAAGGTACAACACAACAAATGCATCAATTTTCTGAAATAGATGAAAATGAAAATCCTAACTTGTGATTTTTGAAGTGCATGAGTGCTCATATGCCATTTTCCATGTGTTATAGGGCACGAAACAAGCGTCTCTAGTGCAGATCAACGATGTGCACTTCCGAAACATTAGAGGAACGACTAACGTCCCAACAGCAGTCAACATTGTGTGCAGCAACACATACCCATGTAACAATATGGAGTTCTACAACATTAACTTGAAGCATGTTAGCGGACAGCCATTGACTTCAACTTGTTCCAATGCAAAGACCATTTTCGGAGGCATGCAAATGCCAGCTCCTTGCAAGCAGTGAAAATAAAAAAAATCAACAGCTAGCTGAGCATGCACTTCTTTGTTTGATATTATTGGATTTTGTGGGAGAATGGTGTGAGTTTTTTTGTGTATGTTGAGAGGTGTTACCAATTGTTGGGTTGTGAAGGGTTTATTCTCAAATAGGTAATTTGAGGAATTTACTTTTCAAAGTTTTGAAAGGGCCTCATTTTAGTGAGTATTTGGATACTCCAAATAAAATAAAATAAATTCGCTTTTTCTATATATTTTTTTTGTTGAAGAGAGGAATTGCACGTGTTCTATTTCCTGGGATTACAGTAACGTTCCCAACCACAGGAATAACCGAATAAGGTGCTACACACGGATAGGAAATCTCTATTCCCCGATGTTTGGTTCATGGAATTTTTTTTTGAAGGAAAATTAAGATGATGTGTTTGATTGTTCAAAAAATATATTTAAATTTAACAAAGAAGAGGTAATTCCGAGAACCATCCTTATAATATACACCATATTGCATAAAACACCCCGTATAAAATTTTATTGCAAGGTCACACCCCTTTAATTTTTTCCCTAGGCAAGATCAATTATTTAATTAACTAAATTCAAAAATAATAATTAAAAAACATGAATATGTAAAAATAAAATCTTTACAACACAAAACCCCCTTTTCAACCTTCAATACCGATTCTAGCAATGTTTTTTAAAAACCCTAATTCAGCTCATCCAAACCAAAACGAAGAAACACAATGAGTTCACTCATACCCCAAAACACCCGTCATTACAACCAGAAATCGAAATTCAAAAACCAAATAGGAAAATCCGATCGTAATTCAAAAGTCAAAACCCTATAGTCCAAATCCAAAGTCAAACCACTGACAAGCTACAATCATTGCCATTTACATCCAGTTCCAGTTGTCAAAATTGGCACGAGAGATTGATCACATGAAGTACTAACTACTGAAATTGCGGGGCATATATTTTTTGCCCAAGAAATCAAAATTTGGCGCATCCATCTAAGTTGGACCCGAGTGGAAGCTGATGCAACAAAAAATCTTGGGAAAAACTGACCTTTGGAAATTATTGACCACATGAAAGGCTAAAAACTACTCGATGGCAATGTTGCACCTTACAAGTGAAGGACGTCTAATGATACCTATGACTGTAAGGATGCTTCATGTAATAAATATTTTCATCACCACGATTAAGGTATTTCCAGAAGGTAATAAATATTTTCATCCCAATTCTCAGACGGAAAACTCTTCCATATCAACACACTACAATATTAGCAGATAGCCTCACACTAATGCCATATCAGTTAGCTAGAAATTTTATAAGACAATGAATCAAAGAGATCATCATTTATTGTCAAATTTCAGAATATAATTTTATATACAATGCCTAAAACATGAAATAAAAAACAACTATGTACAATATGTAAACTTAAGATGATCATGCCAATGCCACAACAAGCACAAACAAGGAAAAGCTGATTTGAAGCAAAGTCGTTACCTTTGTCAGCAAAGAGATCCTAATCTCAACCGCACCTTCTCCCTCCCATGCTGCCCGATCGACTCCCCAAGTCCTCTTGCAACTTTCTTAAACGCAAAACAAAGCAATCCAACCGATAACCTCATACACAAAAGCCGAAGCTGGATCAGATGCAGACGAGTGTGAAGACTCATCCCAACTATGCCCTCCATATCCACCAAAATTCCATCCTCCACTCCCACCTCCACCACCACTACCAAAATAACTACCGCCACCACCATTATCTGCTCCAAATAATCCATCATCCTCTCCACCACCGCCCACCGACCGCCTCCTCAACTTCCTCTTCCTCCTCGTCATCAACCGCGCAGTGGCTGTTCTGTTCGATCTAGGCTTCACCGGCGGCGGCGTTACGGCTTCAAAAATCAAAGCGGAGATCTGCAAAGCTCCTGATCCGTCGTCGTTTTAACGAGCGATATGACGCTCGGAAGCGAATCGTATCTTCGCGTAAGACATTCTTTCAGAACGATCAAACCCTAACGCCGCGCTGTCGACAAACGGTAAGTCCATCGCTACCGATCCGATGCTCCGAATCGTTGTCGACAAGGATCCGAATTCTGACCAGAAAATAAAAAACAAAAAAAAAATTCAGAAGATTTTTATACGCCAAATCAAAGACTCATCAGAGACGTGTTGGGCCGGTCTATTGACCGAATCACGGTTCGATTGAACCGATTCGGATCAATAAGTTCGGCTAGATAAAACCTCAAAAACGCAGTCGTTTAATACATTAGCGTTTGCTCGTGTTCGCAAGCCAACGCGACATGGCGTCTTCCTCGTCCTTTGACGTTTTGTAATTTACCTCATCGTTTTCAGTCTCCCTTACGAATCACGAAACTTCTTCTTCTGACATTCACGTCTTCGCTTCTCTCTTCCCTCGATTTTGGATCCTTAAAAAATCGTATCAATTGGCTTCTCCGTCGCTACGGTAGTGGTCGGTCGGTGGTAGATTCGATCCTACTACTACCCGATCAGAAAATGTCGACGGATCAATTTATGTCCGGAAACGGTAGATATTTCAAAATGCAAACGGAGCCGGCCGCGTCGTCATCTTCGATTTTCACGTTGCGTCAGATCCCTGAAACTAGTAGGATATTTGATGAGTTGCCTAAGGCTACGATTGTTGAAGTTTCGCGACCTGATGCCGCTGATATTAGCCCTATTCTTTTGACTTATACGATTGAGTTTCAGTACAAACAGGTATAGCGAAATTTCCTGTTGTTTTGTCAGCAAGCTATAAGAGGTATGATCCCTTAGTAGCAGGATTTGGATGTTGATATATGTTATGTGATTGATTCTTAGTAGAACTGGCTGGATAGAGTGATTGGGATGTGTTGGTGTTTATTTTTTTAGGCAGATTATTTCTTTCCGGTGACTGAAATTTCTTATCGTTGTTTGCTTGTTTTTATAGTTTAAGTGGTGTTTAGAAAAGAAAGCTGCACAAGTGATGTTTCTACATTTTGCTTTGAAGAAGCGTGCTTTCATTGAGGAAATCCATGAGAAGCAAGATCAGGTGTGACTCTAAACATTTTGGTGCTGTTAGAGTTGAAGTTGATATCTTTTTTCTCACTGGATAATTCTATCAATTAAAGGTTAAAGAATGGCTTCAAAATCTAGGAATAGGAGATCATAATACTGCCGTTATCCAAGATGATGATGACCATGATGAGGAAAGTTATCTTATCCATCATGATGAGGGTGCTAAAAACAGGTGAGAGCAAATCTATGTTCCGAAGTATGAGATCGATGGGTTTTGAGTACGCCTTCTTCTGCCTTATTTATTAAAGACCTTACAGGTGGCTTTTTTGTTCAGAGATGTCCCATCCAGCGCTGCTTTTCCAATTATTCGTCCAGCGTTGGGGAGGCAGAATTCAATATCAGATAGAGCCAAGGTTGCCATGCAAGGGTATCTTAGCCACTTCTTAGGAAACATGGATATTGTGAATTGTCGAGAGGTATCGTATACGTTTAAGCATGCTAGTGGTACTTCAGAATAAAATAAACAAACCAGCAGTGGTGGTCATTTCATGCTGTTTATAGGTCACTTACATCATTATTGATTATGAAGACTGAAAAACAATTTTCAGGTTTGCAAGTTTCTTGAGGTATCCAAGTTATCATTTGCCCCAGAATATGGTCCGAAACTGAAAGAGGGATATGTAATGGTTAAACATCTTCCGCTAACCCTCAAAAACAGTGATTCAAGAAATTGTTGTCGTAGCTGTTGCTTCCCATGCTGTACTGATAACTGGCAAAAGGTTTGTACATATAACTACCAGATGGAAAGTTTCAGAGGCGTGTTGAAGTTTTAGTGTCATCTATGCTCACTGGATCTTACATTAGTTCAACCACAAAAACTTCTATTCTAATACGTACAAACTGACAGTAGAATATGAGGAATGAGTGGCTAATCAGATACAACTGACTACTCAAGCTCAGTGATAACAAAACTGGCATGACTCAGATTGATATTGATCATTTTCCCCTTCTCTGTCAGTATCTTTAGAGAGCATATATTGTTTGAATATCATTTGTATTCAGATTTCCCTCATTCTGGAATGCTCGATTTGGTTTGTTGAATAGTTGGGGGATGGAAAATTTGAGGGAAAGTAAGTATGGGTGTTTGGTTACTCGAGAGAAAATGAAAACATAAGAAGATAACTTCATGTAAGCTACCCACCAGATATTCCATTGGAAAATATTTTTCCTAAAATTTTCTTTTTATTTTCCTGATTTAAACAGAGGGTAATAATTCGTAACATAACCGAGGCCTGGATTGTTCGTCATTAAACATGAATTTTTCGTTTTGTTAATTTGCAGGTGTGGGCTGTCCTCAAACCTGGATTCCTAGCCCTTTTGGAGGATCCGTTTGATACCGTTCCATTAGATATAATTGTATTCGATATACTACCAGCCTCGGACGGGGATGGTGAAGGCCAAGTAACACTAGCAACAGAAGTAAAGGAAAGAAACCCTCTACGACATGCATTCAAGGTAAACACATGTATCCTAACCTGCATTTGGATACACGTAAATTGTAGGAATACAGTTCTAACTGTTTTTTGATTCTGCCATTTAAACCTTTCCTTCATATTGTGATACTTTTGGAAAATTACAGCATTTCTGAAATATGAGGACATATCTTTTATTCTTTTACAGGTAGTTTGTGGAAATAGGAACATAAGGTTGAGAAGTGGCAGTAATTCCAAAGTCAAGGATTGGGTCGTAGCAATTAATGATGCAGGACTCAAACCTCCGGAGGGCTGGTGTCATCCTCATCGGTTTGGGTCTTTTGCACCGCCAAGAGGACTAACAGATGATGGCACTATGGCTCAGTGGTTTGTTGATGGTCAAGCTGCATTTGATGCCATTGCTACATCTATTGAGCAAGCAAAATCTGAGGTTTGTAACTTTCTATCTCTCAGTTCGAAGTTCCGTAATCCTTGTTTTATTTACCTGTGCTTTGGAATCCTATTCCATTGCGTGTAGTTGATCTTTCAAAGGTTCATGCAGATATTTATTTGTGGCTGGTGGGTGTGCCCAGAGTTGTATCTACGTCGTCCATTTCATGATCATACGTCATCTAGACTTGATGCCTTGTTGGAAGCAAAAGCAAAGCAAGGCATACAGGTATATATCTCATTAGATAATTGTTTGTCGTAATTCAATTTCTTATGGTCTGATGAACTATTAATTAGTCCTCATCGGAATGAAGCTTTCTGCTCCTGCTGCAAACATTTTGAAAGTTGCACTCAGGTTCAGGGCCACATATATGGAAAAACCTTGTGGATTGCTATTAATTTAGAAAACTAAAGGAAGACCTATTTTTTTAATTTTCTTACTTTGGTTCCTATTACGGTTTCATGTAGATTTATATACTTCTGTACAAGGAAGTAGCTTTGGCTTTGAAAATCAACAGTGTGTATAGCAAGAAGAAGCTTCTTAGCATTCACGAGAATGTGAAAGTACTACGCTATCCTGATCATTTCTCTAGTGGTGTTTATCTGTGGTAGGTGCTTTTCTTGGGAGACCCCTTTCAGACTGGGTCGTGCATATTGCTAAAATCAATTTTTGTATTCAGTATGCTTCTTGTATTACAGGTCTCATCACGAAAAGCTCGTCATAATTGACAATCAGATATGCTACATTGGTGGTCTCGATTTGTGTTTTGGTCGCTATGACAATTTAGATCATAGGGTTGGTGATTGCCCTCCATTGATATGGCCCGGGAAGGACTATTATAATCCAAGGTAATAACTTGTTAAAAATATATGATCATGTAGTTATACATCCTTATTCTATATTCTTGTTAGTTGATTGGCTAATCAAGTGCCAATGGTTGAATATACTTAGCGTAAAGAGGACGAGTATCATTATCTGGTCCTTGTAGGTATATCAATTAGTTATCTATGCATTTATATTTCTTTACATAGGAGAGTAGTATGTAGTAGTGAATATGGTCTGTACTCGCAGCAACTGCTTTCTTTCTGAAGTTGCTTGTATGGTGCATATTTGTGGATTTTACATTATGGTGGTTTAGAGTTTAGACTTTAGTGTTTGATTTACACCATACGTAGTGATCTTTTGTGAACTGACGTTGCTAATTGATAACTGTTAGGGAATCTGAACCTAATTCTTGGGAAGATACAATGAAGGATGAACTTGATCGTACGAAATACCCTCGAATGCCATGGCATGATGTTCACTGTGCTCTCTGGGGTCCACCCTGTCGAGATGCTGCCAGACATTTTGTTCAGCGGTGGAACTATGCAAAGGTTTGTTTGGTGCTACTGTATGATGCTGACCACTTTTTTAAATTTTGTTTATTTTACGGAAGTTCATATTACTCATAAAATTTTGTGCATTTTATCAGAGAAATAAAGCTCCAAATGAACAAACAATACCTCTGCTGATGCCCCAACAGCACATGGTTATTCCACACTATTTAGGGAGTAGAGAAATCGACGATGAAGATAAGGTCCAAAATGATCCTAAGGAGATAAAAAGACTGGACTCCTTTTCCCCTCGCTCATCCTCCCAGGACATACCCCTTCTTTTGCCGCAAGAAGCTGACGGAATGGGGGTTCCCCCAGACGATTCAAGATCTAAAGGGTTGGATCCAACTTCGGAGCACCTTGGTCAGCCAAGAAGAAACAGTGGAAATTATTCTTTGCCTTTTTTAAAGACCAAAGCGGAATCATTACTTCCAGACATGCAGATGAAGGGATTTGTCGATGACCATGATATTTTAGATCTTCAAGCGAAAGTATCTTCCGGTGTTGTGGATGAATCTGTTACCAAAATGTCTGATGAAGAATGGTGGGAAACCCAAGAGCGGGGAAATCAAGTCCCTTCTATTGACGAGAGTGGGCAAGTGGGTCCGCGTACACCATGCCGGTGTCAGGTAGTATATTGGCTCTTGTGCTTTGTTGATCTCTTTACTCCTATATGGGCGACCTTAATCTTTATTAGGATTCAAATTCAGGGTCCATATATGTTTTGTTAATTTGCTATTGTGTACCCGTATTACTGTGGGGGTATATTTTGTTGAGATGATCCTTATATAATATGTTCATATTTTCATATGCATGCCCTTTTATACAGGTGTTTAGGAGTGTATGCCAATGGTCAGCTGGCACTAGTCAAGTGGAGGATAGTATTCACAATGCGTATTGCTCTCTTATTGAAAAGGCGGAACACTTTGTATATATCGAGGTGTGTGCTCAAAACTTTATTTCAAGTAATCAAGTGTGACCGATATATGTGTACATAATGAGAGTCCATCAAAGCTGTTACTGGTAGATAATTTTGTCTCTGACTTTCATTTGTTTATGGAATTTTGTTCCCAGAACCAATTTTTCATTTCAGGCCTTTCAGGGGATGATATCATCCGCAATCGAGTTCTTGAAGCACTGTACAGACGTATCATGCGAGCTTACAATGAGAAGAAGAGCTTCAGAGTTATCATTGTCATACCTCTTCTTCCTGGCTTCCAGGTAATATATTTATTTGTTTCTTCTCCAAAAAACAAAGTAGAAAGTAAGTGAATTATCTAACAGTACTGTTCGTCTGTTTGCCAGGGTGGTCTTGATGATGGTGGTGCAGCATCTGTCAGAGCCATTATGCATTGGCAGTACCGCACAATTAGCAGAGGGCATAATTCAATTTTGCACAATCTCTGCGATCTTCTTGGACCTAAAACACATGATTATATATCTTTCTATGGCCTACGAGCTTATGGGAAGCTATTTGAGAATGGTCCTATAGCTTGCAGTCAGGTATCATTATAATTCTCTTGGTATAATCTTTTTTCTTTCTTGTTACTCTGCAAATTAGTTGATCTGTTTCATATGCCTGCATCTTTTTGTAGGTTTACGTTCATAGTAAAATCATGATAGTAGACGACTGTTCAGTGTTGATCGGATCAGCAAACATCAATGATAGAAGTTTGCTAGGATCAAGAGACTCCGAGGTCAGTAGTCAATATTCTTCTTTAATTTTAAACGTTTAAAAAATATATTTCAGCTGCATGCTTTCAGAGTCTTCTGCATTGATTGGTTACGGTTGATACCTAAAGTAGTTCGCACATGAGTAAATAAGCTCAATTTTAGTCTTGAAAAATTCATGCTCAGTGGTCAGTTTACGTTCATGATTGATATAAATTGGGATTGGGATGCATTCTTCACTTTTGTAATTATTTTTTACAACCCTTTGCAGATTGGTGTTCTTATTGAAGACAAAGAATTCGTTACTTCTTCCATGGGAGGCAATCAATGGAAAGCTGGAAAGTTTGCTCTTAGTCTTCGCTTATCATTATGGTCAGAACACCTTGGTCTACGTTCTGGAGAGGTTAGAGTTGTTGCCTTACATGTAAAAATCTGCATGGGCTTAGCCAATTTAGCCCAAGTATTTGACAATAAATACTTGGAAGTTGGATTTGAAAACATCACACTAGACGAAACTCTTGATACCGAAATAAATATAGTTATATATAATTGACCGGACACGGAATGCTCAAGGCCTCAACTACTGATTATTGTATACCTTTCTATCTTTTCCCAACTAGATAACTCTGATAAAGGATCCTGTTGCTGATTCTACATACAAGGACATATGGATGGCAACAGCAAAGGTGATAACAGTTGAACTAACTTTAGGAATATGTTTGTTCTCTTGCTTTGAATCCCAGTTATTCAGTTTAGTTCAGCACGTCATCCAAGTATCTGAATCGAACACATAAATGAAGTCATATCTTTAAAAAAAAATTATCTTAACAAATAATGTAGATAGCTTCCTATAAAGGCTGTGAAGTGAGGTTTTCCAGTGAAAAGTTATTACATAAATGAAACTTGGCTGTGCATTTCGATTTCATTTCAATGCTAAATAATGAGCTACTTTATTCCGTGAATTTGTGGACCCAAAGCACTGATGATTTTAGATGTAGGCCTCTTCACAGCCTAGATAACGATAACGAATACTGTTACCGACGCCTTTGAATGTCTTAGAGTGAAAATGTTTCATTGACTCTCTTTTCTGTGTGTGGGTACAGACGAATACTATGATCTACCAGGATGTTTTCGCTTGCATCCCTAACGATCTTATCCACTCCAGGTATTTCTTTATAATTAATTGTTGGTAATTATTACACTTTCTACGTGATAGTTCATCTCTCATTGCCCCACCCCCTCCTGTGGAGATCATCAGATCCGCGATCAGACAAAGTGTTGCTCATTGGAAGGACAAGCTTGGGCACACCACAATTGATTTAGGCATAGCACCTTCAAAGATAGAATCGTATCATAATGGAGAACCAAAGGAGATCGATCCAATGGAGAGATTGGCATCTGTGAAAGGGCATTTGGTATCATTTCCGTTGGATTTCATGTGCAAGGAAGACCTCAGACCCGTCTTCAACGAAAGCGAATACTACGCCTCTCCACAAGTTTTCCACTAGCTGTAGCTACTCACTGCACAACACCATATGAAGCGGTAAACTGCATATTCACATCCAATTTTCTGTACATGAAATGATGAAAAGGAAGAACGCACTTGTAAGCTCCAGCATTCGGCTATAAATTAAAGCTGATGCAAAGCTTCGTCGTCCCATCATTTTTTAATGGATGGGTTCCAAGTACGCCTGAACCTCACTGTATATGGACACCAACCAATGATAGGTTAACAAAGGAAAAGCAGATTGCAACTAAGGGTCGTGCGACGTAATGAAACAGTCTTTGCAAAAGCTCAAATTATGGTTCTTTTTTTGTTTTGTTACTGTGGGTATGTTTCTCGACAATGAAAGTGCGCTCACAATACAAACTCGACGCATTGGTACTTGTAATCTTCAACCATTCACTGAACTTGGGTCATGGGGTCATGTAAAATACCTTTAGGCGGCTCCGTTTGGTTGCGGAAAAAATTGAGGAAAAGAAAATTTAAAGAAAAAATATTTTTTCATGAGAAAGTTGTACGGAAAATATGATCTCATTTTGCCTATTTTTTATTTTTTTTATCTTACAACCAAACATACCTTTCATTTTCACTCAAAATTTTTCTTTAATTTTTTCTTTCCTCTTCTTTTTCTCCGCAACCAAACGAGACCTTAAATTATTCACGTAAACTTTTTCCATGATCCTGTAAAAGAAATCGATTCAAAGATCCTTCACGAACGTCTACAAGGGAAGTGGAAAACATCCTCGAAGGGCTGTATACAATGAGGAATATAGACAAGTCCATGTCCATGCCATCCAACATCAGAAGCTCTCCAATTATTAATATAAATTTTAAGGGATAATTATAGAAAATCATTACTATCTTTGGGTGACACACTTCTATGTTCCGATTTTTCATTAAATTATCCATTTGTTTCTTCAGTTCACTCAGAACCACCATTTTAATTTTTCCGTCCAAATAAACAGTGCGTGCAGACACACTTTTTTTTTTAGTTTTAATGGCGCGTGTCTTTAAAATTGACCGAAAAGCCCAAATGTGGTTCTTGGAGACGGAAGAAAAAATATAGAAATGGTTTAATGGAAAGTCGAAACATATACAGTCAACTCCCTCTATAACATCCCAAAATGTTTGTGCAAAATGGGTAGGATGTTATATAAAAAAAGGCAGAGACTGTTATAACGAGAACTTTTATAAGGGAAAATTTAAAACGGTAATGGTTCAAGATGGCTGCTATAACGACAAATCTGTTATAAGAGGCGCTGTTATAGAGAGACTGACTGTAGATGTGTTGATGGAAACATCCAAAATTAAGAAATTAGTTGTAATTTTCTGTAATTACTCCAAAATTTAAATAAGCAAACTTCTCCTACCGAGATATATCTTCCACTCCACGGCAAGTTCACAAAACCATCTTTACAAAACCCTTTTAAAAAAATAAAAATGAGAAAAACCTCACTATGCTTACACCATATTAGATTTAGTGATCTTTCCTGGATTCAATTTGCATTTTTCCTAAAAAAATACGATTACTAACTCGTACAAGACTACTATTAATCAAGCTCTAGCGGGTTCTTGTTTGGTCAATTACCAGGTGGAAAATCATTATTCAATGGAGATTGCTAACTTCAAGTAGAACACCTAGGCTACAAACCATGTGGTGTAGTTTTGATAAATAGACACATTTCGAGCAACACAATTAAGTGTCTGGTTTCCAAATTCCACTTAGGAACTCGTCCACATTTTGTATCATTCAATTATTCATAGCCTTGCTCAAACTTTCAAACCACATTCCACCTATCTCCTCCAATCTTACTAACTACCTGTATCGGGTTAATCACTAACTAATCTTCTTTGACCAGTAAACAAGACCCATATATACCAATACTTCCTTCCTACTAAAGTATAGTATTTAATCATTTTTGAATTACATGAATCTTGATGCATATTTATACTCTCTTACTAAGATTTATATCAGTTTTGTTTCACTCATGTAACATTATTTCATACATCAATTTGTTAATTTCATCGTTTTCGGTTTTAGTATATTTGCCGTAATGGTAACTGATGATTGTTTGGTCTTTGAATGACTTTACTTTGTAAGAACTCTGGGCTAGTGAATATATTGATATGAAAATGATCAATATCGATGAAGTTGGTGAAGATAGGGTTATTGCATATCAATGGAATGGACTGAACAAATATCACCAACCCTTATATTTATCATCTTCAAACAAGCACACCTTAAAAAAGGATAGATAAGAAGCCTAGAGGAGCTTTGGTTGGACAACAATAAGATGTCCCTTTATACCTAATTTGGAATGCTGTCGTAAGTACAGTTGTTTCTTATTCCAAATTCGATCAAAATTAGGAGGCATCATCATAAAATCATGTATGTATTACGCTAAACTGCTCTCTTATTATCCTCATTTGCGCAAAACCACCCTTTCCATCTTTTAAATTTATAATTAACGATTCATGTATGTGTACTATCATTTAAAAGATCAACCGTTGTTTAAAATTTTTTTAAAAATGATGAGATTTTTATGAATATGGAATTTTTGGGCTATTGAAAAAAAAAAGAAAATTTTAAACATGAATTCAACATGTTTTTTTGATAACATTGATCGTATGGGCTGTTGATTGAAAACATTATGGTTTTTTGTTACATTTCTCAACGGAATGAGAATAAGAGTATACACAATGGTATGTAACACGGAAACATAACCCGAAATCATGATCAAAGTATGCTACAAACTAATTGAAAAGCGACCATCGATCAAAATCGATTTCAAAAACTAATACATAATTGAAAACATTATGGTTTGAACGAGTAGTTTTCTACATAAAATTGAATTAATAATCGAGATGGTGGTTTTCTGAAAAATTAAAAATTATATTGATAACATTCTACAACTAACCCTAAAATGCACTATACACGATACCCTCTTCCGACTTCCATGATTCACATGGAACATCTCATTGAATCCAATGTGTTCTTTTTTCTCATAAGACCTTCCTCACTATTTTTCAATCTTTAAGAATGTTCAAAATTTTGATGCTCGAAAAAATTATGGAACACGTCAATAACAATTTTCACCATCAAAGATGATCAAATTCATGATCAATCATCTCATGATTGATTTCTATATGGTCATTGGGTTGGGTCTCATATCAACCACTTTTACCCAATCAAAACTCAACACATTTCTTATATGAGTGTTTTTATTGTATGTTTAAACTTGTTTTATCTAAAAAATACGAAGCAAAAAATATCATTAATTGTATTATTTTTATATCTACATATTGATATGCATATTATAATACTTAAAAATATGTTTGAAGTTCTATAAATACTCATGATGTCAATCATTTTATTCAACTATTTTCTCTTGTTTGTGCTAGATAGTGTAAATCATACAATGCCATATGTTCCAAGTGAAGAGT
Source organism: Echeveria elegans (assembly GCA_035048345.1). Taxonomy (NCBI): domain Eukaryota; kingdom Viridiplantae; phylum Streptophyta; class Magnoliopsida; order Saxifragales; family Crassulaceae; genus Echeveria; species Echeveria elegans. The sequence continues at coordinate 117,357 of JAWWMW010001291.1, forward strand.
TTAAAGTCTTAAATAATGAAATGATGGAAGAAAATTATTTCTCTAAACTCGTCATCACCCCTTCACAAGAGCAATTACTTACTCCTCCGATGGAGCACAATTTCTCCCATGATTGTTCAATCAATGCTTCGTCCGCAACTAATGCTAAAAAAAATTTGGTCGTCAAGGGAGGATGAAACACATTTGAGTACTATACCGAGCTTCCGTTTGAATTGGTTACCTATTTAGATACAAACACGATAATTCCCAATTGAGCAACGCATGCCTCTCTTAAATCAAATTTAATCGAGCACATTTTGCAATGATTTGAATAAAGTAGTCAAAATTAATTCCTTTTGTATTTAAAAAAATTAAATAATATTTCTATTGTTTCCTATTAACTTAATGAAATTGAAATATTTATTTCTATTAATTACTAATCATTTGCATATCATTAAAATAATTTAAAATTTTGTGAAAATATGATGATTTTTTTATCATTAGTATAGTGATTGTGATAAAAAAAAATCATGAGTCATAACAATATTTTTTTGTTGAAGAAATGACCAATTTTTTTATTCATTAGTGAGCATGCTCTAATGTCCGACCCATTCATTTCTGTGTCAGCTCGATTCGAATTCAAATTAACAGCTTATCATTCAGGATTTCAGGTACAACACCATAAAGGTAAACTAATTCCGATCATTAAAAAAAACGCATGCATGCATTCGGTTCCATCCGATTTTGAAATACAACTTACTGAAACATAAAAAAATACAATAATTTGTCATGATCAATTTTTTCTTTTTTTTAAGTGGGTTATATTAGGTATAACTTTCAGTACTATCATCTAATATATTTAATTCTAATCGAAGCGCAATTCGCACGCGACTCTTTTACCAATTAATCGTAAGCATACATTTCACAAAATGCACACTCAATAACCATTTAACATCTCAGAACTGGGAATAATCTTGTTCTCAATTTGATCAATCAACGATCTGCAGAGGCGGAATACACCAAAAATAGCACTAATTACTGTACCAACAAATTCCGAATGGACATTTTATAAAATGCATTAAGTTTTATTCATTTTATCGAACCATATCGCTGCCAAAATCAAATTTCGCAACCATAAATCTGAGTCGTATTCATATTCAACATTTTTGTATTGCCAAAATTTGCACTCCATTTCAAATTCTAGCGTCGCCAAACCCTACTCTAACCAAGCAACAAATCAGCCAAACTTATGTTCAAAAATTACTAGTCTACTAAGTAATCAGCGATTAGCTAACATGGATTAACAATTAACGTCCACGTGTCAAAATTAACGTTAATCACAACCGTCCTCTTTCCTATTTCAACCTCTTCTTCCCCATCATCAAACTGTTAAATCCTCTTCCGCGAACTTTTCCATTTTCATCTCAACCGCCATTCAAAAACCTCCCTTTTACATCTCTTCAAACAATTTCACTTCCGCAATGCTGAAAAATGTCGACAATTTGGATCCCAAATCTCGACTTGTGACAGAAATCTGCGCTGCTTCGGAGGGCTGCGCTCATCGTTCCGGCTCCGGCGAGATTGGATTCGTCGACTGGTACCTTATTCTTCGAGTAGGTTCATCTGGGTTATCGTCAAAATCGAATCTTGAATTTGTTTTGCAGTCCACTTTTAGTTTTTTTATTTATTTTAAAGATTGTGGTTTTGACAGGTTGATGAAGATGCATACATTGACGTCATCAAAAAACACTACTTCAAACTTGGCAAGTTTTATTTGATTTATAGTCTCTGGGTTTTCTTTCTCCACATTCCACATTTATATACTGATTTGGGTTTGGCTTTGGCTTGATCTGTGTGTGTCTGCAGCTCTGCAGCTTCACCCTGACAAGAACAATCATCCTAAGGCTGAGATTGCATTCAAGCTCATCTCCCAGGTCATATTTCTTTACCATTTTCATGACACTCCAATTTCAAATAGTTGTGTAAATCTATGATTTTGTAAGCAGCTGAAAGCCGCAAGTTTGGGATCCAATGTTTCCGTCTTTTAAGGTTGCTTAAATAAGTAAATGTAAATCATGTTAGCTATCTTTGTTACTTTTTAGCTTCAACTTTACTGTTGATGTTCGGCTTATCTATCCATATGTTTGGGCAATTCAATCTCTGAGGTTTAGCAACTTTGGAATGGTGAGGAGATCATCCGACCATATGTGCCGGCTTTTTCTTTATGGTGGCATCGTTTGCTTTTTTAAAATTTACTTGATGGAAATGTAAAGGAATTATGAGCAGCAGCCCCTGAGTTTTCGCTTTTCCAGTCTTGCTTTTGTTTTTATGCGTCTTTGTCTAAAGATGATGAGAATGATTATATGATGCACAGGCATACACATATCTTTCAGATGCATCAAAGAGGAGGGCTTTTGATCTTGACAGGCGGAAATACTCATGCATCGTTTGCAGCAACATTGTAAGTAAATCAAGTCGTTCACTTGGTACGAAGATCAGAGGATTCAGATTAAATTCATTAGACAAGTCTAAACCGAGTAGATTTTTGAGAGGTTGGAGGGAGATAAAGGAGAGGTTCAAAGCAGAAGCAAGCATCATTGAGAATTGTCTGAAGTCTAACAACAATGTGCCTAAAAAAGAGTATCCAGTTTTCAGTCCGTCGGATGGCTCCATGTACAAAGGCTACTTTCATAGGGAACAAAGCTTGAAAGAGTTGCCTGTGTTTAAACCAACTGAAGAAAGTAACATGTTTGAAAGATACCCGACCATGGAACGGGTGAGATCAAGCAAGTCATGGTATTCGGAAAAGAGGAACGGATGGAGTGAGATGGGAAGACGAATGCAAGAAACACCAGTGTTCGAGGTGAAACATGACATGAATATATTACACAGAAGCAAATCCGCAGCCTGGGTTCATCCACTATGGAAAGCAACTTAGGTAACCCTTCATCATACTCATACCACACTTTTTTTCTTCGATCATTTTGTTTAGCTTGAATTGGGTGATGGGTTTTTCGCAAACTTATGAAATCATTATTCGATAGTTTGTCACAGGAAGTCTCAAATGTATCAATTATTTGCGTACATTCGGTGATCCTATGGACTTTAAAATCTAACATTTGAGGAATGTTAGTCATCAAACTTGGAAACACGGATTGGAACTTCATATGGGTTAAAACAATGTCATTTTACACTATAAACTATTTTTATAGTTATGTTGACCGCTTCAGATTTGAATCTTTAATAAACTGGTCTAAACTGTGACCAAAAAGAAGATGGATAAAGTAATCAGAATCTAATCATTTCAATCAACGATCTAAACCAGAATAGGAGAAGGGAAGTAAAAATGATTGAATAAAGAGTGGTATGATATGTGCTAAGTACATATCGAGCCTAAAAGTGAGATCATACTAATGCTATTGACTTGAAAATTAGTGACTGGAGTTGTAGGTACTTTAGGACAACAAATATCACAACCAGTTTTAGGTGGAACTCAGGTGGCATCTAGTGACGAATATTGCACTAGTTCCAGTTTTCGTGGAACTTCAAATGAATGCGTTTGGTGGACACTGGACAGGAATGCCAATGCAACTACTCTTCTCATTAAGAGAACATGTTTCTGGAACATATGTAATTGGAGCAAATGTCCCACATCGCTTATAGGAGAAACAGATGACTAAGTTATATATAGATATGTAATCATGACTCACATGTTGTGCTTTTGCTTCGAGATGAAATCGTATCCTTATATGACTAGTGAGCAAATCAAAATTTAACAGAACTGCCGAACATTATTGTGGCTTAGTAAGCCCAAAATAGTTCACTTTTTTTAATACAAACACACCCATAGAAGTGAACTATTTTGGGCTTACTAAGTTTTTTGGGCTGGATGAGGCGTGGTAGTGCCCAAAACCCGAACAGATACACTCCTGGCTCGATGAGGCGTGGTCGTGCCCATCGTTAGACTGATATCACTTTGTAAACTTTACAAAT